>CM076573.1:945760484-945964503 GCA_034641835.2 Pinus albicaulis
AGGCCGTGTTAAGTCCCTATATTAATAGTATAGCCCCTTATTATGTTAGTGTAGCTCCCCTTATTGTTATTATTGTACCCCTGTAACCCCCATATTGTTATTATTGTGCCCTTAAATTATTATTGTTAGGTCGGCTAGGATTACATTGTGGCCCACTAGGATTATATTATGGCCCCATGGACTCCTATATATAGAAAGGAGGCTTTGTAAATTGTATCATCCAAGAATTGTTCATTAATGTAATGTATTGGAGGTTGCCCCCTCGAAGTGGCTTATTTCTAAGGCGTTCATATCTCTTTTCTTCTATTTTTGGAGCCGGTTACCCAACATTTGCACGTAGGTCAATTGTGTTTCTTATTCCAAACAGTCATCGTGGCATTTTCGCTATAATTTTTTTCTACTGGTTTCGTGGCTGAAACTTTGCGTGTCGAAATCCCGAGAAAGTTTGTCTAAAAGTTTAGAGCTTGGTTCGCAATATTTTGAGATATCATCCGTGGAAGAAGTATTTTTTTCAAGCCCTAAACAAAACAATGTGAATTGTCACTATAAATTTGTTTCTACGAAGGTCTAGACTGAATAATATGGTGCGAAGCTGAAATCCCGAGGAAATTCACATAAATTTCAGAGCTGATTCGCAATATTTTTGGAGATAAGGATCTCAGAAGGTAGTGCTTTTTCGTGTTCGACCATCTTGTAGAGGTGATCTTCGGGAAAATTTCACACCTTCTCTGCAACGGATTGGAGTGCCGTAAAAAGTAGTCGCAAGTACACAGACTTTAATTTCTTCTCTATCAGTTTCAGAGATAAAGGACGAAATAGTGATACGTGGCAAGTCGTACAAGTTCGCTCTACCGAACTAGTCCATAATTAGGTCATTGTGGGAGATCGGACACAACTTTGTCTTGGAGAATCCAAATCAGGTCAGACCTGTGGAATTAAAAAGATAATTCAGAGGGCTACATCGGTACTGAAATAAAGATATTGAAGTGCTACAATCATAGAGATAATCCAATTTCAATATCGAGCTCCTCAAAAGCAAGAAAAAGGTGTGTATTTTTTTTCTTTCCGAATTGCATAAGTCTTGTTTGAAGAATCAATTTGAATTGATTCCAAGGGAACATTTTAGAATTTTTATTAGTATTTGGTTCTATAATGCCTCCAAAAAATAATTCCATACCCATTAATCCCTCAAAAAGCTATACTATGGCGCATGAAGAGGAAGAGTTGCAGTATGAGATATCAAAATTACGGTACCAAGTGCGACAAGTTTCAATCTTACGAAGAGAAATTGAAGATGAAATAGATGGTTTAAAAGCAGAAATGGAGGCTAAGTTGATGGTTTGAAGGATCAAATAATAGCTAATATGGATGATAAATTAGTGGAATATCACATCGAGCATCAACAACAAGTTCTCAAACTCTCAAAGGATATCCTAACTTTGGTGCAGAATCTAATGAAACAACAGGAAGGTTAACATCACATCGAAAAAAGTTCTGAAGTAGTCATAGAAACAAGAAATCGACAAGTACGATGAATTTCAGAGTATCTCAGCAAGTGGAAGAAATTTCCTGTAGAAGATTCCACATGGGTGGATGAGAATTTTATACATAAGCATTCAGAAATAATCAAATGTTGAGGACAACACCTGTTTGAAGGAGAGAGGCATGTTAAGTCCCTATATTAATAGTGTAGTCCCTTATTATGTTAGTGTAGCTCCCCTTATTGTTATTGTTGTACCCCTGTAACCCCCATTTTGTTATTATTGTGCCCTTAAATTATTATTGTTAGGTCGGCTAGGATTACATTGTGGCCCACTAGGATTACATTATGGCCACATGGACTCTATATATAGAAAGGAGGTTTTGTAAATTGTATCATCCAAGAATTGTTCATTTATGTAATGTATTGGAGGTTGCCCCCTCGAAGAGGCTCATTTCTAAGGCGTTGATATCTCTTTTCTTCTCTCTTTGGAGCTGGTTACACAACATTGAGTGTGATCCCCGGGTGACTTTGATAGATTAGATGCCCCTAGGTCGCGATTCCTCAAACTTGGAGAACCACTGAAAAAAAAAATCAAATTATCTCTATATAAAGTGGATGTAAATGATCTCATACAACTTAGTATGAGGAAGATATTGTCACATAAGGTTACATTTAAAAATAATAAAATAATACTTACAATAACAAATTAAAAGTAATAACAAAAAAAAACAATATGTATTTATCTAATTAATTATTTTTGTTATTCAGATCTTTTAAAATGTTACATTTCTTTTACTTAACATGTATATTGAAATATTTGATTTATAATCCACATAAATGTTTATTATTATTAATATTTTTTAAATGTTACTTGTTAAGAATAATAAATTACACATCTCCTTCACAATAGAAAGTGAAAGTATATAAATTTTTAAATTAAATTATTTTATTTTTCTCTATATAAAATTGATATAAAATATGTAATACATTATTTAATATGTATATTGAAAAATTTCATGTATGACTCACACACACACACACACACACACACACACACTATATATATATATATATATATATATATATATATGTCAACTAAACATAGAATTAATTACACAAGATGTATGATCAATAATGTTATTTTCAAATATCATTTATCAACTCAATAGCTAAGGAATATATATATATATATATATATATATATATATATATATATATATATATATATATATATATATATATATATAAGGTTAATTATGGAAATTATGCATTACTATACAACCCATATTAGAAAAGAATTGTATATTTCCCTTCGAATAGGAATTAATTAACCACAAAGTAACTAACATGTCAATACCACTAAAAAACAACCCAACACTAGGACTCTGGGTTGTTTTGGAGTGGTATTGTCTTGTTAGGTACTTTGTGGTTAATTAATTCCCTATTCGAAGGGAAATATACAATTATTTCTAATATGGGTTGTATCGTATTGCTTGATAATTACCATAATTAACTTTGTTCCTGATTTTTCTTGGTTTTTCGATTGATTTTGAGATTTGATTAATTGATTGACCTAACACTATTTAATTGTATTTCTTGTTAACATATGCTAGGGTACAATGGATATCAAGTTTCCACCAGGGTATGACTCATCATATCCCAAGGAGCTCATCGAATCCCACCATGGCAGTTGAGCTGTCGTATGTGGGCTTACATTCAGAGGGTCAATACAGTAGGAATTTTTGACGATCTCGAGAATCCAACGGTGAATAATATTCCAATGAACTCTTTTTTACATGATAACTCCACTTGGAAAGAGTTTTGTGATGCTGCAACAAGAAGAGAAAGAGGTAAAATTTAAAAAGTGGTAAAATCCTCATAGGATCCCATGCAACTGCGTTTTGGAGAGGACATGTTTTTGGATTGGGTAGCTTGTTTGTAGAAGAGAGCCCTTGTAGGATTGGGTTAAAACTCACTAGGCACCTATCCTCAAATATAATCCCAAGATCAGTGTTCTGATGAACAATTAGTTTGGAGTTCACTTTATACATCCTGATAGATGTTGATTGTATTTTTAAAACCCCTTGGAGTTAATGGAAGAATATTTCTACAAGCTGTAGCAATTAGTATGTTTTAATCCCTTATTTGAGGTCCCTTGGAAGAATTGTTTTGGGAAAATTTGCGGGTTGTTGCTTGAGCTGTGGTAAAAACATGCTATTATATACATAGGTAACATGATTGGAAAATTTATATATTTGGATCCAAAGAATGCATGTGCAATGGAAAAGCATGCCGCCTGGGTTTTGGTGTGGAAGTCAAATTTTCGTGTGGAGCCCCAAAGAAAATTGACTTACTGCGGGGTTTTATTAGACACAAACAATGTATTGATTTACGGTGAATAAATTTTTGTTGTTTAATTTACCACTAGATGAGCCATGTGATGGAAAATTGTCAAAAATTGTCAGTACAAATCAAACATGGTTCTTTTCCAAAGGTAAATTCATATAGTGTCTCGGCTGACACATTGAATGAAGATGAAGCGGGTGATGTTTCACTAAGTTATTTTTCTTCTCCTCATTTTTAATCTCCTTTATGTGATATATCCTTAAAACATAAATCATCTTTTAGTTTCTATCGCCCTCTCAAAGCCCTCTCGTGGTGATGGTGAAGGTTTAGATCTGTGTCGAACCAATTTGCATAATTTTTTGATTCAATTGAAACCTGAGTCACTGCTTTTTATGTCGGCTCTGTCCCTTCGACCGCTTATGTCTAGACACCCCCTGACTCTGGTCCCAACCCATCCCATCTACCTCAATTATGTGGTGTTATTATCCCCGATGGACCAAATTTATAAGCCACTTATGTAATAGGAGATTCCATATATGTGGGTAATAACATCCAAAGAGTCTGTTTCATCTAGTTATTCTCCATTTGGCTTGTATCCCCATAATTCCAATGGCAGTGATATTGAGATTTTAATGAGGAATCCCTCCATGGATTTAGTTCCCCTCACTGTCCATCGGGGACCCACATCCTTCCTCGACCCCTATCATAATACCTCAATTGAAATGAATATTATAATTCAGAAATGTGGGGACAAAGGGAGTCACTCCATGAAAATTAGGTGATCAATTGCTAAATATTTGGTATTCGATGAGGATAATGGTTTATGTGATTTTCCCATTATTGATTTTGAAAATCCTGGTCCCTTAAATAATATGTGCATGTTTTCAATGTCCCCTCATGAAAATTTTCTCCTTGAATCTTCAGGGGATTGGGGGTGCCACCTAGAAACTATCCTTCAATGCCTTATCCATTTGAAATTTCTGTTATAATTTTTATCCAAGAAACTATGGTGACCCAGGGAAAGGGCTAAAACTTTTTTTCTTTAGTCTTCGTGTGATGGTGTTTTGTGATATTGATTCTAATGGCTTCTCCAGTGGTATCGTAGCTATGTGGAACCCTAAATGGGTTAATATAAAAAGCATGCAATTTTTTTGCGAGGCATCCTGCTATATGGGTTTGTTAGGGGCTCTCCTTGTCGAGTTCAATTTCTTAATTTATATGCTCCTTTTAAGGACAAGATGCTTTTTTGGAAAGGATGGATGCATGTGGAATATTGAACCAATGGTCTTGGCTGGGAAAATCTTACAATTTTTAGGGGTGAATGTGGGGGTGAAATATGTCTCTTGTATCCATTGGGAAACCATTTCCAAAGAGATTTTCTTTGAGAATGTTTGGTGGATGTTATACCCTATCCCATAGTCCCTACATGGAACAACGTGCAAGATTTGAGCATATAGGAAAAAGGTTATGTTTGGTCCATGAAAAGCTTTTGTAAATTTTGGGTCATGTGAGGTCATGGGTGCTACAGTATATGGTGCTAGATGTACCCCCATTGTTCTTCAATGGATGGGGGAAAATATTTTGAAGATATTTTGCCTTTCAAATTCAATAGAACATGGCTTGAAAGATTAGGTTCTCTAATACTACTTGTGATACATGGTTCTCATATGAAAATCAATAGGATGTGTTTGGTATGTTGATAATTATGGATGAGATTTAGAGGCTAAATAAGGTGGTCTATAATTGGGAGTGTGAAAAGAAAAATATGTGTCGGGGAAATTGTGGTGATTTGCGAGTAAATGGAGATATTATATAACAATATGGATCATGCTTCTGATGCACTCGCATACGATTTCAATAAATTAGCTTGAGATTAATAAGAGACATATATTGAAGGTTCACGAAGAATTATGGCATCTGAAGATCCGTGTGATATGGATTAAAAGTGGAATCCGAAACACCAAATTCTTTCAACATTTTTCCAAATAGAGGCGCAACAACAACATTGTATGGGAGATTTAATTAGATGTAGTATACCTAGGTGGGATGATATAGGTTATAGAGGGAGGAACCCAAGGAAATATTTATTAATATCAAACCCTTGATGTAGGGCAACACCATACAATCACTCCTTAAGGAAGGAGATCACTCCAGAAGCCATATTCTTTTCAATACCATAATCCTCCACATGTCTCAATGGAGAGTCTCAAGCCTCTATATAGGCTTCATACATACAATACCATGGGTAATTACCATGGGTCTCTCAACACCATACATCCAATACAATGGGCTTAAAAATTTACTCCCTAGCTACATATGGTCCCTTGCATAATGTGGGTTAACCACTTTATTTATTAACTATGACCCATTTATTTATCATTCTTACATTATTAGTTCATATTATTGCCTTGGGTACCTCCCTCTGTACCCTATATTATCCCCCCTAGGTATACTACATTAGACATGGGAGAAAATCTTACCAAATCTGATTAAAAGAAGCTACAAAATATTTTGAAGATATACAAGGATAAACCTCTAGCCAGATATCGACAACCAATTGTGGTTTATTGATTCCTATCCTATGATGTTCACGACATATGATAATGTGGAAATAGAGAGACCTATTTGTTGGGTGAGTGTCATATTATTTCCAACACTAGCACCATGCCCTCACTTCGTTGCTTTGGGCATAACCGGGGGGTCACATGGGGGGCACAGCCCCCCTGTACGGGGTCTATGGCAGCGCCCCAGGAAATTATCTTTTGGACCCTATATTAGGTGGGTAGACCTCCTTATGGTTTTGTGCATGGGTTTAGCACATGGTTTTAGGCATGATGGTTTTTTGTCCGTGGTATTTTGTAGATCCAGTCAAGGGAACTATGGTTATGTTCTAATCCAGGGTTCATGGATTGGGGTTTATGAATGCTTCGACATATGTATATATGTATTGTAACATTGAAAGGAACATAATGAAAAATAAAGCAGGTAGTCCCGGTTTTGGGATGCAGGGGAAAATATATGTATATATATGTTTTATGTTTTATAATCTTGTTGTTATTTATTTTTTGTTTTAAGAATTCATTTGCAGATAATTTTTGTACATGGTTAAAACCTACACTGTCACTATGGTAGATATTTATGCGGTTTTTTGATCATTTTCCCATGAAAAATGTCCTAGGCTAGACATGTAGATGGTGGATTTATTGTTCCATTTCCTAGATATTATGGTCAAATACCTGTTATTGATGGTGGAGGAATCAAGATAATCTCATGAGTTTATAGGGGATATTAATTCTACCTTCATAGTCCTCATTCCTAAGTCCAATTTATTTGTGTAATATGACTTATAATCTAGTTTAAAAAATTATTGCAAACTGGATCAAGGACAAATTATTATTTTATATATTAGTTGAGAAGTTTGGTTTCCTCTAGAATCGCCAAATACAAGATGCAATTTCCATTGTGTTGGAAATATTTTCATTGATGGAAAAGGAAGTGGCACAGGAATTGGCATCTGACACAGTAACTAGGAACAGAGAAAAGAAACATAGCAGAGGACAAAGGTCAGCAGAGAAGAACAAAGAAAGAGTGCATCTACGGAAGGCCGGTATCGGTCAAGGAGCAACTTAAATTCGGTAGGAAGGATATTTGTGTCCCTGTGAAATTAAATCATATGAGAAGTTTTATTAGTGTATGTATGCATCTGATGGAGAAGTGCAGTATTATGATTGTGTTTTGGTGATATTCTGATGGGCGGAGAATACCAAGTGTATTTGGGTATTGATTGGTTCAATTCTTGTACGGAATGCCCTGAAACTGTGTTGAATTCATTCCCCTCATAAAGGAAGCTTGTGTATAACTAACTCTATGGTAGTGAAAATCCCATCGGAAGAGAACTACATTTGTTCGTTGATTATTGGAAATCCTGTCGAAGATAGACCAGAGTTAACTAAGTAAGAAGGATAAGCATGAGAACCCTTTGGAATCATGAGCCAGACACGGAAAGAAAAGAGGTAGATCGTAACAAAAGGAAGTGTGGCCAGACACGCGTGGAAGAGCGGAACCATGACCCGGAAGTAAACAGTGAAGGCGATTATGGTTTTCATCGCACCACCTATGAAGAGTGCGAGGTATTTCACGATTGGGGGAGCGATTCCATAGTGTGCTCGACACGCGTCCCTGTACGACTCCGCAAAAACACTTGTCAATGCGCGCCATCGCGCGTTATAGTTCGACCCAGGATGATCAGTGATATTGTTGTTCGCCGTTGATCTGGAGGGAAGCCATCGGACGATGGTCATGTGAGGAAGTTTCACGAAGATTAACCAAAGTACGGCGGGCCATCGCACGTTAACATTCGGCATCGAAGGTCGAGCGATATGCATATATGCCGTTGATCTGGGAAGATGCCATCGGACAGTGGCTGTGTTCGGAAGGTGTGCGAAGAATAACACAAGTACGGCGCGCCATCGTGCGTTATTTCCCGTGCAAGTTGCCTAAGCGATATCTGTTGGATTGGATGTTTTGGCGCGATGGAACGTGAGCCCTTCAATCGGGTTGATTGTTAGCAATGGGCCTGTTAGCAATGGGCCCTAGTTTTAAATAATATTGATTAAGCCGTCAATTATGCATGTGGGGCCGGATCCAAAGGTCTATTGTAAAAAGGCCATTTTATAAAAGCGCGGATTATTAATATTTAATTATCAAAGGGTGTGAATAATATTTATTTATCAAATTCCACGAATTTGATAAATAAAATTCCAATAAAAGAAAGTAAAACCATCAGCGGCACGTTAATATTACTTAACCTTGGCTATAGTATTACTTAGCAGAGAAAAATATTACCTTTGGGACATTTCGTGCATGGAAGAACGAAGATTGGATTTTCAATTTGGATTGGTTCGAATTTTAATATGAATACCATTGGTAGTTGGATGGTTTTGACTCATGGTTTTACAAAAGGAAAAAACTATATAAGGAGAAGACAATTATTGTACAAAGGGTGCGCATCGTAAGGGTCGTGAATGAATAAATTTCTCTAAGGAATATCTATATGGGCAAACTCTGTTCTTAATTGATAAATCTGAAACTACGATGCACCCATGGATATAATGATCCGACGATGATGAATCTCTAGTTTGAACGACGGACAAAATCATGAAGAACTGGTGTGAGTGTACTGAATGAATAAATCTAGTGGCCTGCAAAGTATGTCGTGTGGAAACTGGTGGATCCAGTATGAAAATTGATGAAACGTGGTCTGCAGTAGATCTGAGGGTCGAAGCCTTAAGTGAGGGGGTTGTAGCACCCTTCCAGTGGTAGCTGGTAAACGAGAACAGGGGGTTGTAGCTTCCTTCGAGGAAAGGCTGGTAAACGAGAGAAGGTTGTAGCCTTCTGAAGGTGGGTGCCTGCGTGCTGGTATAAGTCTGCGCCAGCATAAAATTGTAAGAAGTTTTCTTTATAATAAATATTGAAGACCGAGATAACAACAGCAGTGGTTTTCTCCCGAATTGGGTTTCCACCTTAAATCCTGGTGTTCATATGTGTTACTTATGTTTGATGGTTTGTTCTGTTATTTCTATTCATGATTATTGTTTATCTGATGAATAAATGATGCAATGATCTAAGTAAAGACATAATAAGATCTCTGGACATACAAGTTGGATGCAGTAATGTAACATATGGTTTTAAGAGAAAGGAAAACTAAAAAATTGTCAGTCAGCTCTAAATACTGATTCACCCCCCCTCTAAGTATTTTTCCAACACATTGCACAAGAATGTATTCAAATTATAAAGTCTAAAAAGAAGATTCTTTGGTGTTGAAATTGGACTTACATAAAGCCTTTGATTGTGTATATTGGTATTTCCTAAGAATGATTCTCATTAAGATTGGTTTGAATAATGGTGTGAGTTTCATCGGTGAATTTTTGTTGTTACGATTAATGAAATTCCTTCAAAATTATTTAGGGCTTTTAGAGGTCTCGAAACGGGGTTGTACCTTATCATCTTTTTATTTTATTTTGGTCATAGGCAAGTTCTTGAGTCTTGATTTTTTCTCAATTTTGATAGCATTACCAAGCCCTTTATTTCCCCCTTTTTGAACTATTTTAACTCTAATTACTCTATTTCACCATATTACCTATGTTTTGACCAAAAAGGGGTGTTGTGGTATGCAAATTATCTTAAAAGGTATCATTTTATCTTTTTCTTAAGTATTTCTAGAGGTAGTGTTTCCTAATCGAATTATTTAAAATTGCTTAATTTTGGTGATTGAATCTCATGCAAAATAATCACTTTTCGAAGTAGCTTCGCGCTTTCCTGTGGAATAGCCGTGATCGCTGATTTCTGTAGACACTTCGCGATTTCTAATAGATGTGGATTTCTTACAATTGCCCCCGAGATTTCTTTTATGTGATATCGGTTGTTGAGTATGTTCTAGTTAGTCTCGAAGTAAAATGGGAACATGGGTTTATTAGGAAATCCCCCTACATGGACGTTGTCTATTGGTTGCCTCGGAATTATCATCAAAACCACCCGAGATCTTGGAGTCCTCTTCTCGATGGTATGGAAAAGCTCCAAAAACGTAATGAAATCAGTTTGACCCATGATTCCAATCATGGATCGAACTCAACGAAACTATTTTGTCATCTTGTTAAGTTATTATTAGTAAATAGTTGTAGCATTATTTTCTTAATTCGGGCACGGTTATGCCTGCGTATTTGTTTAAATATTGTTATGTTTCATTTTTCAAGGGTTGGACATATCGGACTTGTATATCAACGCAATAATTTTCCGGATCATTACAAATTTATATGTTATTAATTTTTCTATGTAAACCCTTTTAACGATGAGGGTTGTGAGTAAGGGAGGCCCCCCTTTTCTCACAGCACCATTGGTCTAACTTTGTGTTTCACTTTGATTATTGTTATGAATTAACGAGTTATTTGCACAACTATTGTTTATATTTTACCGAATTATAGCGGCACGTGTAATGGTTAAATGGTGAAGTTTATTTGATAAATGTGTTTGGAATCATTTGATCATGTTTTGGTTTATGTGATGGAATGTTAAATTGATTTTTTTATGAATGTTTTCTTGGTCCTTTATCTTTTCTAATCAACATCGGAAATATTAGGAGTTGTAGAGGATGATTAAATCCACTCCATAGCCTTTTCTGCAAGTATTAATAGGGAAAAGAGACATTAGAGCTGTGTGTGTGATTATTTTAATCGGAAAAGCACTTAAAGTATTAGCCTACATATATCTTGCGCAACATATCATAAGCTTACCTACCTGCGGATTTGATAATTTATGTTTGTCAAATTATAAGTCTATAATTTCCCTCAACATTTTGGCGTCGTTGTCGGGGGAAGTGCAAGGAAAATACGGGAGTGTTTTAGTATGATTTTTGTTGCTTGATATTTTCGGGGCTAGGGAGTCGAAGTGGTAAGGCATAGGGTAAGGCCTACACACTGCGAGAGATCATACTTTGCCAAAGCCATGTTCGATTGTTTGGTAAGTAGAGAATTTTTTGAATTTGTTTGCATAATGTAGAAATTATACAAGATGTATGTATATTACCGGACTCAAGTGATCTAAAGAATTAA
Source organism: Pinus albicaulis (assembly GCA_034641835.2). Lineage (NCBI taxonomy): Eukaryota > Viridiplantae > Streptophyta > Pinopsida > Pinales > Pinaceae > Pinus > Pinus albicaulis. The sequence continues at coordinate 945,771,921 of CM076573.1, forward strand.
ATTATGTTAAATACAAAATCCTTCCACTTAATTCTTTGCGGAAATTAAATCGCCAATTTCAAAATACATATGAAGCAAAATCAATCGCAAACTTACTTGTTTAGCAACGAAATATTAAAGCTAAAAAACCCACCTATCATATATTATGTATATCAATGGATCATTTAATAATCTCATACAAATATTAGTACATCGAAGCTCTCGGTACAATCATAATCATTACACCTTTGTCATGCATAAATTTTCATATCTATGCACCAATTTCTTTCCCCTCACGACAACCTACCTCCACTACGCAATCCTGTTTGAAGAATACCACCTAAATGAATTTGAATTTGCCTTGCCTTGACTATGCAATCCTCATTGGCATCTCCAATGTGTGTCGGATGCATTGAATGCATGTAGTCACCAATAGATAATCCATCTCACCCTTTCACCTATCTACTCAGGTCTCCATTAGGCCCGACATACAAGTAGTTAGGCACAACGTATTTGTTCGATTGCAAGTGAGTCTCTAGTTGTGAATTAATTAAATAATTAATTCACTAAACTCTCAACTAGTGTATATTTAGTTAGAACTATATACAACTAGCACAATGGGTTAACTCACTTAACTAAGTTAAACTAAATAACAACTCCATAACTACTCTTCCAACTCTATCACAACCTCTGCCACTTCAATTCTATTTGAGTCCTCCATGCATACGTCACAACCACCACAAGGTCGTAATTCCTTCATCCTTTGATTTTTCCAAATACGATTCACTAAAAATAAAGTGCTTCAAGAGAATAAGTTGATATTTATTACCGGATTATTATTAAGGGCTAATAATAATTGACATGCATCTATTTTTAGATTGACGATATATAAATAGACAACAAATCTTCTAAAAATATAATTTCATCTATTTTTTCCAACTTGATCACCATCTACAAATAACATCCTGCAACTTATGAATACACTCACCATGTCTAAAAATAGACATACCCTAAAAAGTGGCTGCGAGCCCACTTAGTGAGGTGGCAAAATTTTCATAGAAACCACATCATCTTATTGAAACTCAACACTCCCTCTCAAGAAAGGATTATCCTTCACCAAATCATGCCTCTATGGTATTCGGAATGTTCTCGTAGTGAGCACCTTTGTTAGAATATACGCGGTACGATCTTACGCGGGAATGCTGAAGCAACATGATCTTTCGTTGCACACAATCTACGATATGATGATACCAAATATCTATATGCTTGCATCTATCATGAAACACGGATTAATCGAGGTTTAATGAAACTGCGATTATCACAATGTATCGATGTAGGATCTAAATGAGAGCGAAAAAACCACGACTGGGATCTTCCTCATCTAGATAGCCTCACATGGCTTGACTTCTTGCCATGTATTCTGCTTCTGTTGAGTGCCACGGATATTTTTTTCTGTTGTGCCAAGAAAATGTTGTAGATTCGATACGAAAACCCCTCCTGATGTGCTCTTCTGCAGCCATTGGGTGCCCAGTACGTATCTGTAAACCATGCAACTTCACCTCATTCCATTTGTCTGTACCATAAACCATACTCGGATGTTGCAGATATCACGGACACCCGCTGCGCCGCCTTCCAAAAGAGCTTGGTAGGCTTAACCAAATTGCTTGACTAAATTTGGTTCACCATAGCATATGTCCCATCTTGAATTAAATAAATACATGAGCGAACCCACCAACCCCAGCAGTCCTCATAGCACGCATCCCCCTACCTCTGTAGATGTAGCATATTCTTTCCTCCAATTTCCTAGAGAGTATCCATGGCCTTGCGATCCTGCATGTGAAACTACCAAGTATCTCAGGAGCATACTTTCCTTGAGACACAAATAGTTCACCTTCTCGCTGCCATATTTCCAATCGAGGAAATAATGAAGGAGGCCCAAATCCTTCATCTCAAACTCCTTTGCAAGGTACGCCTTGCATGAGTGTATCCAGCTGCTCATCACCGCAGATTAGTAATCGTCATAAACATAAGAAAAATGATTAAAATCTTACCTCCACCACAATTTGGTATGGGTACATCTTAGCCTCACTCTTGGTGAAGCCAAGTCCGGTCGAAATAATTTGCATCGTCTGTGTGTACGAGCACGGGGTGCTTGCTTCATCCCATATAACGCTATTTTGAGTTTGAACACATGTGACTTGCTGCTGAAGATCTAAAATCCTCCAGGCTGCTCAACGTACACTTCTTCCTCAATGATCCCATTAAGTAACAGAGTCTTCACATCCATCTGATGAATTTTCCAACCCATCTGCGCTGAGAGAGAAAGGATGGTCCTTATGGAAGAATACCGTGCGACAGGTGCAAAGGTTTCTCCATAATCAATCCCCTCGATCTATGAGAAGCCTCGAGAAACAAATCTTACCTTATACTTCTCGATGCTCCCATCAGCAGCTTGCTTTACCTTGTAGATCCATCTTGAACCTACCACTGATTTACCAACCACCCTTGGAACAATCTCCCAAGCATTTTTTTTGACAATGGAGTCATACCTCTCCTACATCTACCATGTGAAGTACTCTGCTGGCACCACTCAAAAGGAATGTAGCTCTGTCACAATACACCTTCTCACGAGAGCCATATATCCGGTGGATCGGTCGGGTGAGCGTCTGCATGCAACGTTGTGATGTGGGGACTCCTACATTTTGTGCCGCATCAAGCTTTAGTCTCTCGGCTTCGTAATTATTCCTTGTATTCGATGTTTGGCTGCGTGAGTGGACTCCTCCACTCCATGATCCTCCTCTTGTAGGTGGTCCACATCTTGAGGTTCATCTTTAGGAACAAGTTTCTCACTCTACATGCAAGTGTAGCTCCCTCTTAAGCGACAACTTCATGGCTTTCTCCTCATTGAATTTTATATCTGATAGCACCACGATCCTCGGCCCCATTTAGAAAATACACGATAATTATGGGGTGTTTATGTGTACCCCACATATATCCCAACCATGATCGGCTCCAACTTCTTCCTGGCGTCCTTTGTCACATGAATGTAAACGGATGAGCCAAAAAATCTTAAAATGATAAATATCGAACTTCTTACCGGTAAAATCTTCTTTAGGTTTACTCATACCAAAGTACTCTATGAGGAAAATGGTTTTGCACATAAACCCGATGTTGCATGCTTAAAGCCCATAAGTGCATCGGTGAGCCCTAGTCATGTAGCATAGCTTGTGCAACACCCACGATAGATTACGATTTCTTCCTCTCTGTGACCCCATTCGCACATGGGTTATGAGGTTCGCAAAGTATATTCGGAATTCCTTCTTTCTTACAGTATTTGAATTCGTTAGAATATATTCACCGCCATTATCGCTCTGCGACCTTCACTTGCTTCACGACTCCTCCACCAATGCTTTAAACTCAACACGAACTTTAAGATTTTTTTGCTCTTCTTGCGCAGAAGATACAGAATCTACAATAATATTTATCAACAAATATAACATAATACTGTGTTTTGTTGTTGAAGAAACTAAGAAAGGTCCACACGTTTGTGTGAATTCTCTCGAAGGTCCACTTGGGTACGGTTCTCCTTCATGAAAGGTGGTCTTCACAACCTTACCCATAGTACATCCCCTTGCATATTTGGTAGCAGTACCCTTGGGAAGTCCGGTAGAAATATTCACAAAATCTTGAGCGCCATGGTGAATATGACCCAATCTCTGTGCCATAGTGCTTCCCTCATCCGAACTCACCAATTCTTCTAATTTTCCCATCATTGCGGCGAAACCATCTACCTCCCGGCTTGTATATATTCTTAACGAATCCTATCCTCTTGGTTTGACCCATTGTTTGTTGCGGAAATCTTTTCCCACCGCTAAAACAATTTTCATAACCTCTATCCTCCAACATTGCGACCAAGACCAAGTTCTTATTCACACATGGAACATGCATAACATCTTTCAAAAAAAATGGTTTACCTAAATCCCTCTCAAGGTAATGGTTCCAATGTCGGTCGCACTATATCTACCATCATCTCCCATATACATATGCATTTGGAGATCTTTCTCCTCCAAGTCACTAAACAACTCATACATATAAAGTCATGTGGAAGGAAGCACCACTATCAAGATACGAAACCGATCCCATTGCGCTTGAAACCAAGCATGCGATCAAGAAAGAAATCAAGTTCAAATTGCAAGGCTAAGGCCTCACCGTGCTTAACTCCGGTAGCCTTCTTGTTCTTCTTTTTACGTAGGCGGTTATTGGCGAGATGCCCATGTTCGTGACAATGAAAACACTTCACTTTGGACAAATCCAACTTCTTGCCTTTAGCTTCGGATTTTGGATGGGATTTCTTCCCCTTCCCTTTCCTTGCTTTGGCATCCAAAGCTCAATTCTCTTCATCATCATTCTTCAATGAAGAGCCATTCTTAATGCCTTATCTCCTCCTGCACAAGATCCGACCAAATTCGCTCCCAATCGGAAGTTTCTCCGTCCATTGACGAGTACGATAAGCATGCAAACTCTTCGGTAACCCCAAGGAGAGCCAATCTCACCAAGTCATCATCCACAACTATGATTCCCACACTCCCCATCTCATCCCTACATTGGAAAAACTTGGTGAGATATTTTGCATCTTGTCGCCCTTCTCCATTTTTATTTTTCGAGCTTATCTTTCGGCGCCAACTTCCTATGAGGTAAACTCTTTTGCTTTGGAAAATATGTCAAAGCCTTCACATTGAAAATTGGTGGCTTTCCCATGAAGGCTTGACACAATATGGTCTTTCACACCTTCCAACGAAATTCTTCTTGTCTTCGCTACCCTCTTTTTCCAAGCGCCAGTAATGCAACATCGCTAGAAGTAGGCTTAGGAACATCGCTATCGATGAACTCCTTTAGACCATTATCTTCAAGCACCACCTCCATCATCCTTCTAGGCTATATGGATTCGAGCTACCCTCGAGGTCATACTCCGACGCAACCCATTGAAAGCCATTTCAATGAATACTCAACTATCACACCAACAAATTTATGCGACAAATTTGAATTGTCAACCGACACAAAACTCATCATCGCTTCAAGATTGCAATATTCGGTGATTAACAACGCTACGATACCATGTATAAATTATAAAATATGTATCTATATTACCAAACTCCCCCCGATCTAACAAATTAAGCATGTTAAATACAAAATCCTTCCACTTAATTCTTTGCGTAAATTAAATCGCCAATTGCAAAACACATATGAAACAAAATCAATCGCACATAAACAAAGTTGTTTAACGGGAAAGCTTAAAGCTAAAAACCCCAACTATCATATATTATGTATATCTCATAAAAAGCTTAGTACATCAAGCTCTCGGTACAATCAACAATCATTACCTCATCATGTAGAGAATTTGCATATCTATGCACCAATTTCTTACTTACTCTCCAAACAACCTACACTCAACTAACATGATCACATTTGAAGAAGACCACTTGAATGAATTCAGATTGGCCTTGTCTTGTGCAAAATCCTCATTGGCATCTCCAATGTGTGTCAAATACATTTAATGCATCCTTTATAGTCACAATAGATAGTCCCATCTCACCCTTTCACGTATCTCTCCCATGGTCTCCATTAGGCCCGACATACTAGTAGTTAAGCTGCTATATTTGTTCGATTGCAAGTGAGTCTCTAGTTGTGAATTAATTAAATAATTAATTCACCTAAACTCTCACTAGTGTATCTTTAGTTAGAACTAGATACAACTAGCACAATTAAGGTTTAACTCACTTAAGCTGAGTTAAACTAAATAACAACTCCCATAACTACTCTTCCAACTCTTTGTCACAACTCTACCACTTCGGTTCTTGAGTCCACCATGCATAGTCTGTACCCTAGGAATTGCGTAATTCACTTCATCCCCTTGATTTTCCAAATATGTTCATTGAAATAAAGTGCTCCAAGAGAATAACTTGATATTTATTATCGGATTATTATTAAGGGCTAATAATAATCGACATGCATCTATTTTTAGATTAGTGATCTTTAAATAGACTTCGCCAAATCTTCTAAAAATATAATTTCATCTATTTCCAACTTGATCAACCATACACAAATAAAATACGCAACTTATAGAATATACTCACCATGTCTAAAAATATACATACACCTAAAAATAGCATGTGGGCCCCACTTAGTGAAGGTGCCTAATTTCCACTAAGCTCGTCGCGCTCTTTATTTGAATCTCAACACATAATATATGAATAGGGCCCAATATTTCCAAATTTTTTTTGTGGTTGTGTGAGCACCACTTTATTCACTAATAAAGCCAGCAAGAACATGGAGAGTCTGCGAAAAAGGTAGAAAAAGGAAGAGGAATATGAATGGGAGGAGTCTATAGTCTGAAAAGGGTTGGTCGTTGATCCTAAGTAGATTAATACTTCTCTGACAAAATATTTTGTTGGAAAATCTTATGTTCTTGCCCATTTAGAACCTCCTCTTACGAAATTCAACATCTTTGCTTAGTGGTCCAGCTAAAAGGAATTCCTCATCAATCCTATTCAAGAACCAAAGTTCTAGACCATTGATTACGAAGAATTTGTAGTTTTCAAGGGTCCTACTCTCTCCACGGTACGATATGGCTCATCCCAGAGATTATTGGTAACACGAGATGGGGACTACAATGAGAAGGAAAGAGGAACTAGTCACATTTGAATTTCCTATCGGGAGATTATTGGAGCTACTCGGATGAAAACATTCACTCACAAAGCCTTGCCTTATTTTCATGGTGTCTCTAATGAAGATCCAGATGCCTTCTTATTCGAATTTCATGTGTTATGAAGAAGCTATGATTGTTCTTCCGATACTCGGAGAAGTTAGTTGTTTCCTTCTACATTAAAGGATTCCTCTCTCGGGTGGTTTATGTGGTTGGGCTCAAACTCCATTGCAACTTGGGATGAAATGAAGAAGGTGTTCCGGAAAATGCTCCAGATTATTGTAAAACTAGAGACCTCGGGAGAAGAATTTTTGGCATGAATCGAAGGAAGGGGAGAGTGTTGAGGACTTGGTGGAGAGATTCAATACAATCTACGAGAGATCAGAGATGAATCCATTGGTAACGAGAGACCCCGAGAGAAAAAATTTGCTTCGAAGCGATGCGGCAGAAATTCTGGAGATTTTGAACTTGATGGGAGTAGGTGATATATCATAACTAAGTTATGATGATGTGTGTTTGTGTCGACTATATTCAAGGGGGGAATTATAAAGTTGGTGGAGGATCGAAGACACTTCTTCCGAGGGCTACTCAAACCGGTTGTCGAATGCAGGTAACTAGAGCCGAAATGGGTAGTTTATTTGAAAATTTTAAGGTTGATATTGTTAGCAATTTGTCTTGGGAATTGGATAAATCACGTAGTGTTTTGCTCCAAATGTAGGAAGAAACATTCCCTTAAGGGAATGTCGTACGAGATAGTATAGAGGTATGCCAAATTTGTGAAGGTGAGCATTCTGCGATCGATGTCCTTCTATTCTTTGATATTAAAACAAAATATAGCATATCGGGGAGTCCTCAATGCACTTTATTCGGTGGCACCTAAAAACCCATGGCAACCACGTCCTATAGGTATGTCAAAACGACATTTTCAAATTATTTATACTCGGGAATCGGTTGTGGAATATTCCACTTCCCTAGCGATACAGGCTCCACGACAACAGCAGCGAGGGAACTTTTGTGCAGTGCACATAATTTTCCATCTCATAATTCTATTAACCACAACCCATACCGCAACAAATGGTTCGGCCACAACATCGGTAGATTTAGTTGCCTACCCCACCAAATCAACCTCGTCCCACACAACTTCATGCCTGACAATATCTAAACCCAACGATAAAACCCATCCAATCTTGCTCACAATATTGGAGTGGTCTTATCCCCACTTTTCCTACCTATTGTATTGCACCACAAAATTTTTAGGGGAAATTTTTGTTACTTTGATGCGGGAATTTCTGTGTCATGCTAGAAAATTAAACTTAGATCGGAAAAAAAGTGGTGAATCAACCCATAAAAATTGAAGAATTTATAGAGGAAGAAACTCTAGACAAACCTAAAGTAGAAAACACACACGAACAGTGAGAACAAACCACTTCAAAGTCACAACAACCTTCCTCGTCCCATACGGTCAATACATCTTTTCCCGAGAGAGGTTGGAGATGAAAATAAAACAACTTTGAGGTTCGATCTTGTGTACGGGCGGGAAATGTATGCATTAAGATCCGAATTCTTTCACGAGAAATTAGGAATATCTTGATTTACGCCAAAAAAATTAGGGAGCTATGTACACGAGAAACCAAGGAGACAAAAGAAGAGCCATCCATAATTCAAGTAGGTGGGAAACTTACCAGAAGGCCTTATGTCTACAGTTGTTACTTAAGAAATATGGAGAACCTAGAATCCCTATGGTTACCACCTTTATTAATAGGTATCGAGATAAGGAACACTCTAATTGATTTAGGTGTAGTCATCAATGCCATGACAATGGAGACTTTTATCTCATAGGATCCTTTGACTTACTTCCTACTCCTACCATGTTAGAATTAGTAGATAGGTATAAAGGAGAAGTAAAGCAAGAGGGTGTATTAGAACATTGTCATTTCATTGGATTACGGAGTACTGTAGAATTTTATGTTCTTCAACCTAAAAAAAACTTGGGAGGGAATCCTTGATCTTGGGGAAGCCTTGGTTAGCCATGGAAGATGCCTACTAGGGTGTAGGTCTAGAAGCATGACCATCACTCATGGAGAAGAAAGCTAAGCATATCAATTTATACCCCATGTTAAACCCCTTTATTAAGATCAGAAAATAATCATTGGGTTGAAGAAGAGGAGAATAACTCGAATGTACCCAACCATTTTTGACAATAGCCCAAGCCATGAGCCTTAAGGAAAACTCGGAGGAAAATATGATAATTTGTTGTATTTATCCCACGATTTTTCACATCATTTGGAAGGAAGCGGTCTAGTCATAATATAGATATCATTCTTACGACCTACGAGAAATTGTATGAGCATAATACGATATACGAATTAAATTCAACCCTCTTGTCTACATTCTGCATATTCAATATTTGAATGTGGAGGTAATGTAATTTAATTTTTTTTCTGGAAAAAAATTTAAACATCAGTGTTGCCTTAACTCATGAACAAGAGAAACATTTAATTCATACATTGAAAAACTTTTCGAATATTGGAATATACATACATGAGTGGAATTCCACTGGATACATGCATTCATCATATCTATATAGAAGAAAATTCCAGGCCCATGGAGACGGAGTCACAAAGGAGAATGAACCCCTCTTTAAGAAGGAAATTGTGAAAAATGAAATGCGAGAAATTGTTAAATGTAGGGTTCTATATCCTATCTCGGATAGCCAATGGGTATCTCCATTGGTTATTGTCCCTAAAAAATAATGGAAAATGAGCGAGTGTGTGTGAATTACGGGGAACTAAACAAAGCTACATTAGAATATCACTTTCCCTTGCCTTTTATGAATAAGAGTCTTTGAACACTTTAGCGAGGAAGAAGTATTTTTTCTTCATAGATGGGTTCGATGGGTGCAATGAAATTAGGATAGCTCCAAAGGACGAGAGAAGACAAAATTCATATGTCCTGGGGTACCTACGCAAATAAGGTACTACCATTTCGTTTATGCAACGCAATAGGCACATTTCAACGGCAGTCATTGGTATTTTACGCTGACCTTTGCATGCTTGTGTAGAGGTCTATATGGATGACTTTACAATAATGGATGATACTTTTGAAGAAGATTTACATAATATTAAGAAAGTTTTGTAGAGATGTAAGAAACTAATATTTCTTTAAGTAATGAAATTTTTTTTTATGATTATAGTGAGGTATTGTTTTGGGTCATCATGTTTATGTTGCGGGGAATTAAAGTTGATCCCGGCTAATATCAAAGTTATTGTAAATTTGCCCCCACCAACCATTAAAAAGGGAGTTCAGAATTTTCCTTGGATATGCGAGCTACTACGAAAGGTTTGTTGATAATTTTACAAAGTATCCCTCCATTGTTTAAATTATTGACTAAAGAATCTGAATTTCATTGGAATGATGAGTGTCGAAGCGGCATTTGATAGACTCGAGGAAAAAATTTCTTGACACCTATATTGAGAGGTCCGGATTGAAATTTCTCTTTCACATTTCCATGATGCCTTTGATTTAGAATGAGCCCAATCAAGTTCTTTGTAGATGATTCCTGAATTCATTTCCATTTGGGAGATATTTCGGGTTCTTTGGAGCCTTATTTTGTAGTTGCGTGAGAAAACATTGCTCCCATGTGTCAATAAACGCCTATTCAAGAAACGAGAGGTTGGAATGGATTGTGCTTCATCAAATTTGTGGCAAATAGGTGTCCATTCGGTTATGATCTTTAGCCATATGAATCTCCATGAAGTTACATTGCAACTCCTATATAAACACTCCATTGAAACAAGAGAGAGGTTAATTTTATGAAGCATATTGTGAAGTTTTAAAACTTTGTTTTTCATTCATTTTTAATGAAGAAGTACCTTGAATACTTGATGTGCAACTAGCTGACTGGGTCGTATTGTGCTTTGTTTTGTGGAGGGTCCTATGAACGATTAAGGTTACACATTTTATGTTTTTAATGTAGTTGTTTTCATGTTTTCATTTTATCTTTTGATGTAGTTATTTTCAAAATTCCAATTTGTCATTTTCCATAGTTGTTTTCATAATTCCAATTTGTCACTTATCATAGTTGTTTTAGAATACCAACTTGTCATTTGTTATTCAATTTGTCATTTGCCATAGTTGTTTTGAGAATTCCAATTTGTCATTCATAGTAGTTGTTTTCAAATTCCAATTTGTCATTTGTTGTAGTTGTTTCAGGAATTCCATTTTGTTATTTGATGTAGATGCTTTCATAATTCTTATTTTATCATTTGATGTAGATCCATCCATCTTTCCCTTTCAAATTGTCAAATTGTGAAGAGGATTCATAGTTTTACTTCTAGAGCAACATTGATTTATTTTAGAGTAGTTTTACAAGTTCGTGAGTGGTTTATTTCAAGAACATGAGTGATTTATTTTCAAAAAATTAGTGATTGAGTGATTACCTTTCAGCATATGGGTGTGTTATTTTCCGTTCATAAGTGATTTCTTTTCAAAGAGCTATAGTGATTTATTTACAAGTTTCATTACCATAACATTTCATTTCAAAAACATAAAAATGTATAAATTCACTTTTCTAGAATTCAATTTTATCTTCTTGCACAAGAATCTTAGAGGGTGAGAACCAAACTCAACAAATAAATTGTTTAAGATTTCTTCATAAGACGAGAGAAAGTTGTTTTTCAATTTTTACAAAGTAGAAACCACGTTCATTTTTAAAACTTAGTTTTTTTTTTTTTAATTTAAATTTATCAATTTCATTAGGAACATAAGAATAAAAACATCCTTAGAAGTAATCTCACCATAAATCCAATCATCACACCAATAAAATAGTGAATAAAATAGGCCACAGCATATATTGTGCACTTTCACTTCACAAATTTACCAACTGCGATCGATAATTTATGTAATAAATTTAATACAATTAAAGGAACAAAAATTTTGGGCGCCGTTGCGGGAAGTTTAAATAGGAGCCTTTTTCTTTTCATTAAAAAAAAAAAAAAAAAAAAACGGTCGCCCGTCACCTACCACACCAACTATATCACATGGTGAAATAAGAGCCACACATCCTCAAAATGAATTCTTATTTTTTTTGCAAGTAGAAGAAAATATGACAAAGGAGGTTGAAGAAATGGATGAGGATGATGAAAATGTGGAATATCGTTTTGGATTTCCCATTCAAGAAACTGATGTAAATGGTCGTATGAGAGAATCCCTCCATCTGTACTTCTAACTTCGCGGGTATGAGATCGAAGTCCCAAAAACCTTTCTTTTTGAATTTTAAATAATTTGTAGATCTTATGGATACTCATTACACATTCAAAAGTGAATTTGTTTCAGGCAACATTGAAGGATAGAGCTCTTATATGGTTCATGATTTTGGGAACAATTTCTATAAGGACATGGGATGATATGAAAAGAGTATTTTGGAAAAATAGAAAGATTATTGCATACATCATGACCTTAGAAATGAAGTCTTTAAAATGAATCAAAAGAGGATGAAATCCTAGAAGATTTAATGGAGAAATTTACTTATAATATCAAAAGATCTAAATTTCATAATTTAGGATCAGAGACACATTGAAAAATATCCTACTAAATTCTATAAAGTATGAATGGATTGATATTCTTCATACGGTGGGAAAAGGAGATGTCTATCAATTTTCATTTCAAGAGATTTGTGAATTGTGCAAGAACATATCAAGAGGAAAAGTAAAGTATGTAAGATCCTCTCAAGATCCATTTATGGAAAGATAAAGTAAGTCAACATGAGGATTGGTAAGTCAAACTAAACTTAACAATTTGCTAAATATTCTTGATAAATTTAAATGAACAAAATGGCATGTTAAGAATGCAAAACGAAGCAAAAAGTTGAAAATGTTGCTTTATTTTTTCTCTAAATGTCTGATGAAACATTTTTTGCATGAATTTCCACTTGATAACATTAAAATTTGTAAAATTTGTGCAGGATCACATACTGCGAAGATTTCCCATCATTACTAGAGTTGAAAGCGAGTTGACTAGAAGGATAATGCGGCGAATCAAGCAAAGAAACTCTATTATGTAGCTCCAAAGAGGACTATGGCAACCTCATCAGCCCAATATGATGCAATATCCTTATGCACGAGTTTTAAGATTATTCACAACAATCTCAAATTAATTGGAAAACACCCTTGCCTTGGCAACCTTGGACATCTCAATCCCAACCTCAAAACCAACCTTGGAAACCTTGGCCATCTCAATCCAAACCTCAAAACCAATCTTGGCAACAAAAGTTGGAAAAGGCCATACCAATCCATGATATCCTCAATATTTCCCTCCCTATCCTCCAATACCGCTATCAATGTTATTAATACCATTCACCTCTGCAACATCAATTTCACCATTAATCGACCTCAATTCAACCTTTCCTATTTCCAACCACCTGACACCCCAAAAATCAATTCCCACTCCACTACCTACGGAACAATTTCAAATCCCCAACAATAAACACCCTCGATCCATACAATTTTGAGGTATTATAAAATGATTCACCGGCTTCCATTGAAGAACAACATCTGAAAGATTCGAGATAAGGTCTAAGAATCATGGATTCCTCTTGATAAAGAGCGAGTTGTTGGAACACGAAGTTGAAAACTTTCTTGCATGCCTATCACCATATTCTATGAATGAATATCACATGTTTGAAGGCTTGCATGACATGATAAACGGGGAATCAAGGGATAGATTACATTGAATATTGGTTCGGGGAAATTGTCGGTCGATACTTAATTCTTCGGTATCTTCGGCATCATATAATCAAGGAAATTGGTTTCTCGTATATTGGTACGTATTAAAGTATATTTCAAACCTCATATGAGTTTATCTATCATCTTGTTATAGACATGGTTCCATTTGAAGTATTCATATATTTGAACAAGATTTCCCTTTTCAAGTAAGTCGGACATATAAAAAATAAAAATAAAAATTAAAGAAAAAAAAATAAGTCCCTGTTGAAAACCGACTTGCGTGCACATTTGGACATGAGATTTGTGAAAACCGGAGCAGGCGGCGAGCAAAGTTCACAATAAGTTCTACAATTTTATGATGGTTTTCAATCTTTTATTATGGTTCTTCAAATCATTTTTGGTTCTATGCTTGAGTTGGATGATGTGGAATTCCTTGGGTCCACCTTCCAACGGATCTTGTCCCATCGACCTCGACACCTTATACGGGATCAAGATCGAGGAAGTTATTGGAGTGCCTTGGAACTTGCATACATCAATGGCAAGCCTCCTCGTTGAAACAATGTGAATACCACAATGTCTCTTGATTGTCAAATCTTGCGAGCCTTGACTTCAGCACATTCATTGTCCCTGTCAAGATGCACTCGGTACCTTGATACTCATTAACATTATCGGTGAGTTTTCTTGCATTGGTTAATGATTTTCATCATTGATCGGTAATCCAATGATTTCTTCCCATGCTCGACTTCGACATTCATTTGCATGGTAGAGTGGCCATGAAGTTTTGGCTTCAATGAAGACTAATGGTTTTATGGAATCAACAACAACTTGCGGCAATACATTTTATTGGTTTCTTGTAGCCGGTGTGTTCATCTTTTTGTCATTCAAAAACAACATGATTGCACCATTACACCACTTTTTCATTCATTTCATTTTAATAAATTTGGGTCTATTTCAGTCAAATATGAAATATGTTTCATGGTTTCTACTTAAGCATACAATACACAATTCAAATCAGCAATTCAAACTCGGGAGAAAACAATTTTCGCAAAATTTGACATTTTTTTGCAACGGTTGCGGAAGATTCTGCCGGGGGTTCTATAGCTATTGCTATAGCGACCTGTTTTCGTTGTAGAAACTTGTTCCGAGACAATTTTGACACAAATATTGCAAGATAATGGAGAGAAATATAAAATTAAGACACGGGTTTCTCAGAATATGATAAATCGAGTAAAATGTGGGCATAATTAAAAAAAGTGCGATTTTCCGGGACTTTTAGTGGGTTTTTAAAGGCATATTTTCATTTTTCACCATTTTGGATAAACTTGGGCGGATTTTGGTATTTTGCACGGTAAGCGTCTTTTCTTCATCAAAAAAATGGGATTACGAAGGCACATGGTGGTAGAAAAGGTAATGTTGAGTCCCATACTTGCATCTTTCCTACACCTTTCTGAACTTTTTCCATTTACGGACCTCCTAAGTCATCAACATCATTGCATATTAATCATAAAAGAGCATTTAAAGTGGTTTTTAACTATGTTTTTGTGTCTGTTTTGAATTAGATTTTTGCTCATTGAAATTTTGTGGAATCTTGTCACTTTGTAAGCTACTTCAACTTTCGCAACCATTTTGTTAAAGTCTATATTGCGGTGTCTTCGAGCAAATCAAGCCACATGGGCAGGTTGGAAATGACATGGATATGGGCCGAGTCCTATTGGCTCGGTCGAATTCACCAAATAAGGCCATGGTCAAAGGTAGTCAAGCGGTGGTCGGCCTAAGAGTCCTACGGTGGCCGAACTCGTTTTCACCACGTGGGAACTTGCGTGGCGGGTCTAAATCTCGGGGGGACATATCAACACACGTGAAGCTTGCTCCATGGCCCGAATCAACGGCCACCCTCCATAGATTTAATCTTCACGACGGCCATAATGCTAGATTTTTGGACGTGGTTTTTCACGTGTCTTTTATCGGCGCAAATTGTAGAAAAGTAGTTATGTCATCCTCTGTTATAAATAATGTTCTCATATGCATAGTAGCTAAAGCACGTAGTAATTTTTTGTTGAAAAAAAGAAAGCCACTTATGATGTGACATTATATCCTTGTTATGGTGTGTTTTGAATACATGAGAAGACTCTATTCATAAGCATAATTCATGGTTGATAGATGTTGTTTGAGGATTGTGCGGAGGGCCTGCACATCTGAGTTTTGTTTATTGTTGTATAGTTTCATGCTTTATTTCCTTACGTTCATTATGCCATAGTTATTCACGTGTATATATTACATCTCTTATGGTATTAACGTTTTATTTTGTCCATAATTTTTCATGCTTTATACGTGGCGATCGGTGTCTTTGTTTAGGATTACGGTGGCGGCGGGCATTGCACATAGTTTTACAATGACTAATGACATGGAATCGGTCTTGTCCTTCGCGATTTATTTTTTCTTAGCTTTTAATTCAGCCTTTATTTTATTTATTTAGGTTTTGTACATTTTCTTTATTAATTAGAATTAGATATTAACTTACTCATGTCATTATCAGTTATAAGCCATAGCGAGACTAATGGTGAGGTATTGAAGTATGAGTGTGTAGTTTGATATTAGTTTATTTTTACGCAAGTTAGATATTAAATTGCTCATATCGCTATAGTTACCTCTCAGGAAATCCATAGCGAGACTAATGGTAGAGTTGAAGTATGAGTGTGTAATTTGATATTAGTTTATTTTTCTACAAATTAGGTATCGGATTGCTCAAGTTGTTTATGATTACTCAAGAAAGCCATAGCGAGACTAATGGTGAGGGAGGTCGAGAATATGAGTTGATGTAATTTGATTTTTAGCTTTACTTTGCTTGCAATTCTTGGATTTCTTTGAGCCTGAAGTTTCTTTTGTATTTAGACGACGAGGTAATGGGTTTCATGATCAATAGTTCACTATTTGTTTGACTAGTATAGTGGCACATTTTCATTTTCTTTTAGGAATTAATTTTGTCATTGCATGTTTTAAAACCCTTTTGAAGTTTGAAGTTTGAAATCATTATAAGGACATCGTTGCCTTGAACATTTATATCCATACTTGTCTTTTAGAATTCCATCTCCCACATTAGGAAACCAACCAAGATAAAAACCCCAGATAAATAAAAAACCCAAAAACGACAAAAAGTAGGGAATGAGTTATCTTGCACATATAGTGCGCCACACTTAACCGTCTCGACTTACGAATCCGGATTGACAAATTAATGTAGCAATTTAGGACACACTAAAATTTACGGAAACATTTTGGCGCGTTGTCGGGGAAGTGTAACTAGGTAGCCAATTTCTTTATAAAAAAAAAAAAACAATAAAAAGAAGGGAAAAATTGACAACTTCTTGAAGTATGCTCCTCTTGCACCTAGTGTGATCTAGAGGATCGAGAAAAGAGAGTTATTGGTTCAATAATTTCTTAAGTATGCTCTCTTCTTGCACTTAGTGTGACCTGGAAGATCGAGAAAGAGAATTATTAGCCCAACTTAAAATAAAAATAAAAATGACATGCATAGAGCAAGAGATTCTAGGGGAAAGGTTTATAGCTAGAGCCAAGAGTTTGATTTTCACAACTCCATCTTCTTCAAGGCATAGACAAGATTCACCACATTTGTTTGTCCATGGGGGACTTTTGCCTATCGAGTGCTTCCTTTTGGGTTATGTAATGCACCCACAACATTCCAAAGAGCTAGGTACTAGGAATTTTTCTGATCTAATCCATGATTGTGTAGAGGTTTATATGGATGATTTTACGAGTTTATGGTAATTCATTTGAAGAGATATTAGAAAATTTGGAAAAATTCCTTATAAGATGTAAAGAAACAAACCTTTCATTAAGCCATGAAAAATGCTTTATGATGTTTTCCCGAAGGTATTGTTTTGAGGGAATCATATTTCGGAGATGGGATTAAGGTTGATAGATAAAAAGTTGAAGTCATCTCCAAGTTGCCTATTCCAAATTGCTCGAAGAGATGTTAGAAGTTTTCTAGGATTTGCGGATACTATAGAAGATTTATAGAAAACTTCACTAAGAATAGCATCTCCACTCTTATTTAGCACAAGGCGCGAATTCAAATGGGATACGATTGTCGATCGACCTTTGTTTTTTGAAAACAAGAATATACGAAGCACCTATCTTGAGAGGACCAGGTGGAAACTCCCTTTCCATGTTTCTACGGATGCTTCGAGATACGGCTACGAGGCCCGTGTTGGGTCAAAAGGATTTAGTCCCTTATGCCATTTACTATACCGATCGTTGACTCCCAACGGGTTGAACTATCTTGCAGGCGAAAAAGAGTTTTTGAAATTTGTTGTTCATGCAATCAATAAATACAGACATTATATAACAGACTATGAAACTTTTATTCATGCCCAGTCATTATGCGATTGAATATCTAATGAACAAACTGTTACTAATGGCGGTATTAGAGATGGCTCCTACTTTTGTAGGAATTCAATATTCTTGTGTTGGATAGACCGGGGAAACAAAATACGGTAGATGATTTCTTGTCCCACAGGATTCGAATACTAAAGAAGATTCTCCTGTGGGATAAGTTTCCCGATGAATACTTGTTTGCGATGACTTCCCCAAGACCCCTTGGTGTCCTGAGATATTGCTAACTGTTGGTTACAAAGGAAGCGCCTCCACATTTTATTTCAGTGAAAAGAAGAAAGATTATTCGGGAGAGTTCAAAATATTCATGGATTTCTAACGAATTGTTTAAAACGGGGCCATATCTTGTGATCAAAAGATGTGTCGAGGAGGATGAAATGCACGATATCCTCAAGGCATGTCATGATGAACCATGTGGCGGACACTTTCTTGACAAAAGAACGGCCTATAAAATCCTCTCTTTAGGATATTGTTGGCCTTCCCCTCTTCAAAGATGCAAAACAATATGTCAAAAGGTGTATTGTTGCCAAAGAGTAGGGAAACCTACCCTTTCAAATGAAATGCCATTGCAACCACGAGCACTCATCGAGCCTTCCCCTTTGAAAAATGGGCTTTAGATTTCATTGGACACAGTAATCCACCTTCTAAGCAAAAGAAGTATATATTGGTTTATGCGATTATGTTATAAATGGGTGGAAGCCAAAGCATTAATTACGCAATGAAAATTCGGTTGTTAATTTTCTTTATGAGGATATTTTTACTCGCTTTGGTGTTCGAAATTGTGACGGATCGGGGAAGCCAATTCATCCAACTTTGGTGGAGAAGGCCGATGGAAGAATACAAAATCAAGCACGGAAGATCTACTCCTTACCATACGCAAGCAAATGGTCGAGTGGAGTCTACAAACAAAGTTCTCGAAAGTATCATCGCCGCTGTTCATACGAAGAGATTAGGCGGGGAAAAGGCTTCACGAAGCCTTGTGGGCCTACGAGAACTACATGGAGAAATACAACGGGGACATTCTCCCTATGAACTTGTTTATGAGGAAGAAGTCACACTCCCCATTGGGTTCCAAGTCAAAACCTTCAAGATAAGCGGTTCGATTGGGGATGGATCTATTAGAAGCCCAAAAGCATAGAATAAGAACGGTTGAATGAGCTAGATGAGATCGGTGTGACAATTCTAGAGAATTGATCTAGTTCAATATCGAAAGGCTAAATGGCATGACAAATACATCAAAAGAGAAGAAGTTTCAAGAAGGAGATTGGGCATTGCTATTTGATTCTAAGTTTTAAAGATTTTAAAGGAAAATTTGAGACTCATTGGCTTGGGCCATATGAGATTGACAAGATCTTTAGCAATGGAGCGGTAAGAATCGAGACCATTGATGAATCTCAAACTCCTCTTATTGTGAATGGCCACAGTTAAAGATCTATCTTAAGCACTCTCGAAAAGAGGAATTTGTAAAAATGTTTCAATATAATTCTACAATAAAGGTGGTGAAGAAGAATCCTTCTTCTCCATCGGCCTAGCCTTTATTCTTTCGGTTTCAAAATAAATAAAAATAAATAAATTGTATAAGCACGAAAACAATCAACGGATTGGCGGTCTTATACGAGAAAATGTAGAGGTGAAAATCGAGAACACGACACCCTATATTTTCCAAAAAAAAATTCCCTCTCTCTTTCATTTCACAAGTTTTATGACAACCCACACTCCATTTCATTCCACTTCATTTCATTTCACTCCATTTTATCTATTTCATTTCATTTCACCAATAAAGAATTTCATGACCATTTTCATTTAGTCGATTATCATCTATCATCTCCATTCACCCAAATAATTGTTGTGTCGGTTTCGTGGTGACACCGGTTGTAACTTCGAAGCCGGTTACGCAACTACCACTCTTGTTTTTCAAAAATTTACGGTCGAGATGTTAGTTCAACAATCATGAAATCAAATGCGGTATGAGGACATATTGAAGACATGAGGCATTCAAAAGCATCAACGGAAGCAGTGATTGAAGACTAATAAAAAATGGAAGAATTCCAAGGTATGAGTAGAAATTTATTTCAAATGGAATTCAAGCATTTTTACATGGTTATAAACCATAGCTCCATTATATGCAATGATTGCGTTGATAACTCCATACTTAGTTCCACGATCTCTATAAGATTCCCCACAATCACTTGCATTCATTTTTAAACGGCCTCATAATCAAGCCTCGGTCTTCACTCGTGTTCGGTTATACTTTGATACTCCACACAGCAATTATGGAACGTGGTTGATTTGACTACGGCTTCTCTGATAGCACAAAATCCGTAGCCGTTTCATAAACGTGCTTGTGTCTACTGCAGCAGCCACCCAATTTTAAATACTATCGGATGCACTTTACTCCCCCTCTTTTGTTCAATTGACCTCACGGTACATTTCCATAGTGCTCACATAAGCCTTCACCCCATTTTGTTCTACTGTTAGCTTCATTATTTGTGTACCTATTCTGCGATATCCGCTTCTGATCCTTTGGTCTCCTTCATAAACCTTTGTTCATTTCGCTAATTCAGCCATCCTTACCTCCGCTAAACCCTCCTCACGCGGACGAGTTTTAAAGAATGGAAGGAAGGATGGGTCGGTTGTGAGGACGGAACCGGAGGGACCCAAATTTATGGAAGGATACGCCAAGTCAAAGGAACATATTGAAAAAGGCAAAATGGCTTCGGTTTATTCAAAAGTTTAAAGGCTACAATAAGGAGGTAACAAAAGCTTTTGCGAGGTCTTTCAACGATGCGGAGGTAGAAATTGGGGACCTCAAATTTACGGTATTTGAGGCATCCATAACGGTACACTACAAAACTCCCTCAAGAAGGTAGGCAATGGTTCGAAACGAGAGCATTGAGCGAGGAAGCACGGAGAGTGATCCTACGTAGCAGTGTGGATGTCACCATTTCCAAAAATGGAATTCCTGTCCATGCTTTAAAGGAAAGAGTGGGCAGGTTCACATTGGTTATTCAAAATTTTATCACCTGTGAGGACGTTTTGGATCAATGTACATGTATCATACCGTGATGAATTTCTAGACAACCGAGACCCTCAATGCGCCATACTTTTTACTAAACGGTTTGAAAAAGATATACTGTAACCATCCAAAAGCATATACGAGACGTAGAGGAACCACATTTGTATCACCATGGTCTCGTGAAAATCTTGATAGAAAAACAATTAAAAAAGAAAAAAAGGACACACGGGAAATGAGTTTTTAATTAGAAATTTCTTCCAGAGAACCCAAAGAAACCCTGAAGGCGGTACATCAAAGAAGTAGAAGAAGAGAAACCGGTGATAAAACTCAAGCACTCCTACTAACAGGTTGAAGAACTAGTAGAGAAGAAAGGCTTGTCTAAAGGAGGAAGGGAAAAACTGAGGGTAAAAAAAAGCCAAAAAAATCAAAAGAGAAAAAGAAGCATTGGTCGTACATCAAACCCCTTCCTCGAAGAAGACCATCAAGTATTGTGCGAGAGACTAGTTCACCTTCGGGGAACGATCGGCTATGGCCAAAAAGAAAGGAAAATAAAAACGGAAAGGAAAGACGGTAATCCCTGACATGTAGAGAAGAAGCACCGGGCTTAAAATAAAGTGGAGGAAAGCACGAAACAAAGGACCCCATTTTATTGATTTGGGAGGAGGGAACACTGAACAAACTCCAGCTGGCGGTATTCCACCTCATTCTCGGCCAAACGTTGAAACTAGTCCTCAAGATGTTGACATGAGTCCTTTTCGGCAGTTGAAGTCAATTCTCCTCCACAACATTTTGGGGATAGCCCGAGGAAAACGACACTAGGAATAGATCCAAAGCAGCGAGGTGTATGATTACATAGAATCCTTGAAAAAACGACCACGGGTCTGACACTTCATCCACTCGACCCTCACACAACACGAAGCTCTAGTCCAATCGTTGAAGCAAGAAGTATTTGAGTTGGAGGTTTTAAATAGACATATTAAAAATGAAAATGAAGCATTAAAGGAGCAAAGCGAATTGGACAAGATCATTCATGACAACACTATGCTACATGCGGGACGTGGCACAAAAAGAACGAGGAAATTGGAGAAGAAATGCAAGAAGATAAGTAGAGCCTTGATTAATCTCAAATTCGGATGCTTGATGAAGAAGCCCGGAGATGTTAGCCGGCACGAAAGAGGAGAAGAGGATTGGATGTACTTGCAAAGGTATCGGGGCATATGAATTGAAGGAGGATGATCGAAATTTCCCAGTTGCATGGGGACATGCAACACCTTCATGATGTAATTATGTTGAGTCCAAAACTTGCATCTTTCCTATACACCTTTCTGAACTTTTCCATTTACCTGGACCTCCTAAGTCATCAACATCATTGCATATTAATCATAAAAGAGCATTTAAAGTGGTTTTTAACTATGTTTTGTGTCTGTTGTTTGAATTAGATTTTTGCTCATTAGTACAACGAGAATCTTGTCACTCGCAGTGCTTCCAACTTTCCCATGACCATTTTGTTAAAGTCTATATTGCGGGTATCTTCGAACCCAAATCAAGCCACATGGGCAAGTTGGAAATGACATGGATATGGACGAGTCTATTGGCTCGGTCGAATTCACCAAAGAAGGTCGTGGTCAAAGGTAGTCAAGCGGTGGTCGGCCTAAGAGTCCTACGGTGGTAAAGACTCCATTTTTCACCACGTGAAGACTTGAGTGAGCGTTCCTAAATCTTAGGGGACATATCAGCACACAACAAGTTTGCTCCATAAGCCGAATCCAACGACCACCCTCCATAGATTTAATCTTCACGACGACCATAATGCTAGATTTTGGACGTGGTTTTTCACGTGTCTTTTATCGGCGCAAATTGTAGGAAAGTAGTTATGTCATCCTCTGTTATAAATAATGCGTTCTCATACGCATAGTAGCTAGCTTGTAATGTAATTTTGTTGAAAAGAAAACCCCTTTGTCTTTGTGACATCATTTCCTTGTTATATTTGCGTTTTGAATACATGAGAAGCTACTGTTCATAAGCATAATTCGTGGTTGATAGGCCCATTTGCTAGGATTGTGCAAAAATTTTGCACACGGCGAGGTTTTGTTTATTCTTTGTATAGTTTCATGCTTTATTTCCTTACGTTCATTATGCCATAGTTATTCACGTGTATATATTACATCTCTTATGGTATTAACGTTTTATTTCATCCATAAGTTTTCATGCTTTATCTGCTTTGTTAGCGAGTCGGTGTCTTTGTTCCATATTACGGTAGGAGGCTTAGGGCATTTGCACATAGTTTTACAATGACTAATGACATGGAATCGAGTCTTGTCCTTTTCTTGATTTATTTTCTTAGCTTTTAACTTGACTTCTTCTGTTTTATTTATTTCAGTTTTGTACATTTTCTTATTATTTAGATTAGATATTAAATTACTCATGTCATTATCGATTTACCTCCAGAAAGCCATAGCGAGACTAATGGTGAGGGATTGAAGTATGAGTGTAGTTTGATATTAGTTTATTTTCTGCAAGTTAGATATTAAATTTCTCATGTCATTATCGATTTACCTTCGAAAGCCATAGCGAGACTAATGGTGAGGGGGGGGGGGGGGGGATTGAAGTATGAGTGTGTAATTTGATATTAGTTTGACCCTACTTGCAAATTAGATATCGGTTACTCCGAGTTGTTTATGATTACCTCCATGTAACGAGACTAATGGTGAGGGGGTCGAGGAATATGAGTTGATGTAATTTGATTTTAGCTTTACTTTGCTTGCAATTCTTGGATTTCTTTGAGCACGGTTTCTTTTGTATTTAGACGGCGGCAAGGGTAATGGGTTTCATGATCAATAGTTCACTATTTGTTTGACTAGTATAGTGGCACATTTTCATTTTCTTTTAGGAATTAATTTTTTCATTTGCATGTTTTAAAACCCGCTTTTGAAGTTTGAAGTTTGGGAAATCATTATAAAGGACATCATTGCCTTGAACATTTATATCCATACTTGTCTTTTTAGAATTTCCATATCACATTAGGAAACCAACCAAGATAAAAACCCCAAGATAAATAAAAAACCCAAAAATGACAAAAAGTAAGAGATAGGTTATCTTACACATATAGTGCGCCACTTCGTCGGCTTACGAATCCGGATTGAAAAATTAATGTAGCAATTTAGGACACACTAAATTGACCAAACGAGGTAATAATACATATTTTTCCTTTTGAGTCACTCAATTTGTCCTTAAAATGAGTTCGTGGCATATTTTTTTGTTGCAACGTTAGGCGGCGTGAATGATGAAATAGGGCAGAAATTGATTTGATCATAACTTACCAATAGTACATCTATTGAACTCGAAATTTTTTATGGTAAATGCATTGAGGTAGGGAAAATGAGCACAAAAATTTTGATGAAAAACTAGAAAGGTAGTCTTAATTTTTAAAATTCTAGAAAGTTCGATGAAAAACTATTGTAAACATGTAGTTTCCAATTTTTCTCCCATTATGTTTTGTCATAAATTTTAACAACTTGATCCTACAAGTTATGATTGATTATTTATCAACAAAGTCTTGTTGCCCATGCGATCATCTCATTGTTTTCCATGTTCATATTGATGTTCTTCTATTCTTTCACCACTCTCTTGTTTAAACTTTCTCTTCTTGATAAATTCATGCCTTCCTTAATAGTGCTGTCAACATGATGTTCTTGAGAAATAGAATTACTTTACAAATAGAAAAAATTGACGTCATGGTACATGTTTTAGCACATGATCAAAAAGTACAAAAAGGGAGCACTTAAATTATGTGTCATATTTCTCATCTTGAGATTTTTAATGGAAGCCAAGAAATGATGAGCACAAAGCCACAAGAAAGAAGATTGCAACAAGGCTTTGTTCACACTCTTGAAATCACTTGGAAGCATATTTTAGGCTTTGATGGGTTGTATAACCTCACAACAACTCTTATTTTGTGTTATGTGAAACTCATATTGTCGAAAAGATTCACATTGGGAGGTCTTCTTCATTCATTAGTTTGTGAATTCTTGAAGAAACTATTTGATAACATTGTTGAAATATGATTGGTTGCTATCTATGGAAGATAAGAAGACAATCATTATGGGTTGCAATCTATGATCATTTCCGGCCATACTAATGGGATGAACTTCACGAGGATGGAAAGCACATTCTATATATCTTGATAAAATTCTTGATGTGTTCTTCACAATATGGTATTCTACCAAGGCTTGAACAATTCGAGCACGATTAAAATAGTGACAAGTACTTGGGCATCCTTTCTTTTCACACAAGTTACATATAATAAATAATGAAGGTTGGAGAAAAGTGCATCTTATTATAAAGAGGTCAATATTTCTCTCTTGGAGCTTTGGTCGAGGATTTAGTTAAAATAACATAATAAAAGAACAAAAGGACCGGTTGGATTATGAAACTTTGCAATTCTTTTTGCATGAGGACATGCCACAATCTCCGATGTGGGGGAATGTTGAACCTCCAATTTTCATAATTTTGTTGATGAAACCATCCATTTTCGCATCATTTCATTCACCCATTGTCATCATTTTTAACCATATTTCTTCATAAATGCACCAAATTCCCACATACATGTTTACATGGTTTATTATTATTATTTCTATTATTTTTAATGAATTAAAAAGAATTAGCCATGGTTTTACTATTGATAGTTTGACAATTCAAGTTTCTATAGTTTCCATAGTTGTCTCCATGGTTGAGGTAGTAGCACCACTCTAGAATGAAATCCAACACATGGAAATTGTTTCTAGAAGCTCCAATATGGATTGTTGGTCAAATTCCACTCGACTCACACATGTGGACCTCCGAGGAAAGATCGAGGGAAATCGAAGAAGTTTTGACCAATCAACTTAAAATTCTTTTTCGAGAGAAAACTAAAGTGAATCTCACAAAAAAACATGGGTTTTGTTTAGAGCGGAGCCCAATTGAGTTTGTTGTGGGCATTTTTTTCTTGAATTCGTTACCATTTAGGAGATATTTCAGGTTCTTTGGAGCCCTCATTTGGAGTTGCGTGAGAAAAAATTATTGCCCATGTGTCAATAAATGCGAAGTCGAAAACAAAGGTTGGAATGGATTTTGCTTCATCGGAATTTGTGGAAAATAGGTGTCCATTCGAGTTTTGATCTTTAGCCATATGAATCTCCCCATGAAGTTACATTGCAACTCCTATATAAACACTCCATTGAAACGAAAGAGGAGAGGTTAATTTTCTGAAGCATATTGTGAAGTTTTATAACTCTATTTTTCATTCCTTTTTAATGAATAATTACCTTAAAGACTTGATGCGCGAGTAGCTGACCAGATACAAAAATTTGACCGCTGTTTTTTGGAGGGCCCTGCAAACAATGAAGGTTGCATTTTATGTTTTTTAATGTAGTTGTTTTCATGTTTTCATTTTATCATTTGATGTAGTTATTTTCAAAATTCCAATTTGTCATTTTCCATAGTTGTTTTCATAATTCCAATTTGTCATTTTCTATAGTTGTTTTGAGAATTCCAATTTGTCATTTGTCGTAGTTGTTTTCATAATTCCAATTTGTCATTTTCGAAGTTGTTTTCGAATTCCAATTTATCATTTTGTATTTGTTTCCGGAATTCCAATTTATCATTTTACGTATTTGTTTCCGGAATTCCATTTTGTTATTTGATGTAGATGCTTTCATAAGTCTTCTTTTATCATTTGATGTGGATTCATCCATATTTCCTTCCAATTGTCAAATTGTAGAGGATTCATAGTTTTACTTCTAGAGTAGTAGTGATTTATTTTAGAGTATTTTTATAAGTTCATGAGTGGTTTATTTCAAGAACATGAGTGATTTATTTTTGAAACGATAGTGATTGAATGATTTCCTTTCAACATATGAGTGTGTTCTTTTATGTTCATAAATGATTTATTTTCAAGAGATATAGTGATTTCTTTACATATTTCATTGCCATAACATTTCATTTCAAAAACATAAAAATGTATAAATTCGCTTTTCTAGGAATTCAATTTTATCTTCATACACGAAGACTCTTAGAGAATAAGAATTTTTTAGATACTAACAAATAAATTAGTTGAATTTCTTCATAAGATAGAGAAAATTTATTTCAGCTTTTACGAGTAGAAAGCATGTTGATTTTTAGAACTTACTTTTAATTTAAATTTATCAATTTCATTAGGAACATAAGAATAAAAACATCCTTCAAAGTGAGCTCTACAAATCCAATCATCACACCAATAAACTAAATGAATAAAAGAGGCTTCTAGCATATATTGTGCACTTTCACTTCTGGGATTTTACCAACTTCGGTCGATAATTTATGTAATCAATTTAAGACAATTAAATTTACCAAACAATTATCATGGTATAGGTCGAGTTTAGCGGAAATTCCGGTCATCATAATGTTTCGAAAAGTGTATTCCATGATGCGTAATGATGGCTTGAGCGACATCGAACCTAGAAATCACATGATTGAATATGAAAATAGTTGCGATTTCTACATCAACCTTAAATGTAGGGATCACCTCGGCCCATTTGGTAAAATAATCTACAACGAGAATAATATACCCATGCCCCAGAAATGAGGTAAGGGTTACATGTAACAAAATCGATGCCCCATTTTTCAAATGGACTAACATTTATGATTGGGTGAAGAGAAGTGGGAGGTGCGCACATCTTTTGATCAAAATAATTGTGACATTTTTTAACGCAGGATATGATATTTGAACGGTAAGAGGCCATAAATATCCATCACGCAATATCTTTTGGGCGGTGACAAACCCGGACATATGACCACCACATGCTCTAGAATGGCCGAGACATTTAAATCTTTATTGGATTCTTTACGAGTTAAACATCGTCGATAGATAGAATCAACACCACAACGGTAAAGGGTATCACCAATAGTTTTATATTTTTTGGAGATATTTGGTAATGAATCCTACTTTGATCAAATCATGAAAGTTTAGGCCGAAAATTTTGGGTTTGAAGATATATAATTGTATCTCCATACCAAGGATCCAAAGTGCTAATCGAGAAACATAGATTCATTGGGAATACAGTCTTACGCACGGTTTGATTCGGTATTAGGGGAAAGTCACACATAAGCTCAACAAACACTAGTGATTTCATGGATTTGGATTTTTCAAATTCAGAATCGAACTACGGTAGGATAACTATCCACTTTGATTACTCCCCCCACAACAATTCTTTAGTCAAAATATACATCGAGAGGGTTGCGATCGAATGTCACTATAGTTTTCATAACAATATGTCTTGACAAAATCGTTGTACAACACGATTACTTAGGGCCAATTTATCTACATGTGTATACTTTATTTAGTTGGTGTAAGGTTCGGAAGCCTAAATCATAAATCACATGTTCATTCTTTTGAATTCGTCCTCTTGAACTAAAACCATCCCAATGGTGGAATTAGATGCAACAAAATACAAAAAGTAATCACAGAGGTGATAATCGGGTGGATGCAACAATGGTGCATGGGTCAATGCATGTTTAAGTGCATCGAAAGATTTTTTCAATAAGCTTGTACCGAGACAAAGGGAACATCATGTTTTAATAATCGATTAAAACCTTTGTTGGAAATGTTGTCATTGATGGCAAAGGATATGACAAAGGAGGAGCACACGAAACACCATTCGAGGGCGAGGAAAGGCGACGAGACATCAAAGGAAATAGAGACAAAGAGAGATAGAAAAATAAAGGCAAAGAGGAGATAGCAAAGGAAAGCAAGTGGCGAGAGAGGTGGCGAGAGGTAGAAGGCGACGTGTGGGCGAGCGAGAGAGCTATTCGAGGTGAAAACTAGTGAGGATAGTAGAAGAAGGCCATTTGATAGAAGATGCGGAGGAGACGGAAGTAACGAGGATAGAAAGGCCCTTTGTTTAATATAGAGGTTGGTTCTGAGTTGTAGATGTAGTGGAAGTGTTAAAATCTGAGTTGAAGCTTGTCGATAATACTGCGGAGCCATAGGAAGAGGCTGAGAGGGTGGTGTTGAAAAGCCTTGGACAAAATTGTTAGAAAAGTAATGCGAAGACCCGGACGAGAGATGAATGTAAGTGATTTATACATATATATATATATATATATATATATATATATTCATTCTGAACGGATGTGCATTGTCGGAACTAGTCTTTTGTGTGAATATGCAGATTCAATAGATATATGGTAACCTGTAAAATAGGCTGCGAGATGAAACCTTGTAATTAAAGGAAGAATCGATGTCGATTAAGGTCGATTTTATGTTTCGAATTAAATGTGATTAAGGCTTGTATATCTTGTGGAGAAGTTAATTGAAGTATTTTTTTGTATCGAAATTCCACGGGAGGCGAAAGAAAATCACTTTCTGCGATAGGAACCTTTGTTTATGTGAACCTCTGTTTATATTAATCTTGCATAAAATTTCATGACAACCCAAGATCCCGAGAATATTTGAGTTTTAATTGAAGGCGAGAAAGTGTGTGTGTCCGCCGAAGTCGTGGAGAAGCCTCATTGAAGAGAAACGAAGAAAGGACGCCCGGTTATACAATGGTGATGTCCATATCAAGTCGAGTGTGATTACATTATATAGATCGTTCGAAGAAGGAGATTACACATTGTTGTGAAATGTCATATGACGTTACGAAATCTTTTAAGAAAGGTCTCTCATTAAGGGCACGAGTGAGTTATTTAACCTCGGTGTAAGAGTTTGTAGATGAAATAATGTGAATGCGAAGACAAAGAGAGGGTGGAGTTTATATCAACAAATTCATTGAAACGTATAGAAGAATTAAGTTAAGAAACGAAGCGGAACCTCGGCGCAACTAAACAAAACCACGAGGTGTGAATAGTGACGACGGAACCTGGAGTAGGGGAGGCGGAACCATGAAGGAGGAACCAATGGACGCGGTTTAGAGGTGAACCGGTGGTTTGAATCACACCACCTTTGTGGGACAAGCGATGTTATGAAATCGAGTGATTCCATAGGACGGGCGACACACATCCCACGAACGAATGCGCAAAACCACTCACATTGCGTGCCATCACGCGTTATCCTTTGTGCATCTTCGCGGGGCGATATCAGTCGGTCCCGGTGTTGAGTACACGCGATATGTTATTAGTCGATTGAGGCCATTTAACAAGTGGGCTCCATGGGTTATGTATATATTATAATATGCATCGGGGTTGATATATATTGCAATATGCGATATATTAAAGTGGAATGCGTGCATAAGAATGTACAAAGACTAATTATACGTTTAATACATATGGATACATTTTGAAATGCCTAAGGTTTAAAAAAAAAATTCGAAGGTTGAGATACTCATTGACGCCCTCATAAACGAGTTCAATATAACTTATTGACCGGTGGAGTCAAATTATAAAAATCAAGTATATGCGAGAGACTTCTATGTAATGGCTTGGCGAGAATATTTAGATAATTCGAAATATTATAAGTTGGGTTTTTATTATGGTTTAACCACGAGTTTTGAAGATGCGAGAGTTGATTAAACCAAAGGTTCTGTAGTAAAAACTATTCAAGGCGTTTTCACTGCGAAGACTTTGGAATATGTGGGTCACGATATATATGGTCCGTATGAAAAATTGTAAAGATTGAAATATGAATGAATTTATATGTATGGTTTTATAACCATGGAAAAAATGAAGTTTAGCATTAATTCAAGTTTGCCCGGATTTAAAATCATCTTTGTTATATTAAAGAGCAGGTTATATGTGTAGCGATTACACAACTACAACGAAAGAGAGAGAGACGATTGCGAAAAAATGTATAGTGATCCAAAAAGTCCCAGAGGGGTTGATTTGAAAGTATATTGTATGGACAAAGAGGGTGTAAGCGAGGGCAGGAAGCCTGATTAATAATGAACGAAATTTCCTAGATTTATATTTATTTGAGGATAAACTTGAAAAAGGTTATATACGCGAGCGGTGCACAAAAGTACAATGAGCAATTGAATAAACACGGGGATGAAAATGTGGGCCCAACGGAGGTAAAAAAGTAGGAAATGGAAAAAATCACGGGGAATTTTGCGACGGGCATGATGAACGGGAGTATGCGAGATCGGTTACTTAACGAGCGGCGAGAAGAACAAATCCCGGTAAAGCCAAAATCTAGAAAAAGGGAGTTGAATGAAATTGAAATGTGTAGTGAAAATGTGAATGTAAATGTTGTAATTAATTTTTTATTGTTTGTGATTGTTGGCAAATCTCGGTAGGAAAAAAAAACTCCCACTATAGTATTGAAATTAATGCATATTGTTATATTTTTTTGAATGAGCGGGTAAAAAGAAATGAAAGGCGAGAGAGAGCAAAAGTCGGAGACTATTCACTTCAAATTCCACGAGGAATGTAAAAAGTCATGTGATGAACTCTATATATAATATCAACTTGATATGCATAAAGGAGGTTAGAGAGTGAATATAGGGGAATACGAGTATGGAATTGAGGCGAGGAGGAAGGATAAGAAGAAGGAGGAGTAGAGACGAGATCTTGTGAAAAGTCGGAGAATGCGAGAAATGAAGCGGTGAGGCGAGGTAGAAGGAGGAGATGAGAAAAGAAGAAGGAGGAGATGATAGTGAATATGAGAAGATACAGAAATGATATAAGGATAGATATGAGGTACATTGAGCAATCGAGAAGAAGGTACAAAAATAGAGGCGTGTCAGGTAAATCGACAAGTGTTTTTTTTTCTTTTGAAAGAGTAAGGAAGTTGGAGCTTCCCTATCAATTTGTAGCTTGATAGATGTCGATTATGGGCGGGCGGGGTTGGAGCCTCCTGTGGGTTGGTTCCTGGAGAAAATAGATGGGAGTTGGTGCTTCCACATCGAGTTTTAGCTTGATAAAATGTCGGTTAGTATTTGAGGTTGGAACGCCTCTTGTAGGTTGGTGCACAGAAAATAGATGGGAGTTGGAGCTTCCTTGCAAGTTGTATCTTGCAAAATTGAGGTAGGAGCGTCACATGGGTCGGTGCCTACGAGCAATCGATGGTGAGAGGGAGTTAGAGCTTGCCTTTGCATCCATGACAATAATAAGATGTGGTTTTCTCCCTTTATGGGTTTCACTTATATCTGGTGTCTTTGTGCATGATATTTATGTGTTGATGTGGTTTATCTCATGCTCAATACTTTCTTCTCTCATATTAAATCTATTGTTACATTATATTAATACTTGCGCTCACATTCTAAGACTACTCACATATTAAGTTGAATATGAAATGAAGGTGTAAATAAGTTTTAATGAAAAAGTTTTAAAAGTCCATGAATGTGTTAAGGCGATTCACCCCCCCCCCCCTCTCGGTTTAACTAAGGGTTCAACAACCTTTAGTTAACTCTACATAGTTAGGGATAAATCGACGTAAAAAGTTTTCTTTCCCTTGCAAACTTTGGAGTTGGCTAAGAGTAGGAGGAGGTAAATTGACAATAGCCTCAACCTTCATAGGAGTCGAAACACGAATGCCTTCCTTAGAAACAATGAAACCCAAAAATTATCTGATTGTACACAAAAAAATATTTGTGTGGATTCAAATGGATATTGTAATTCCTACATCGCATAAAAATGGCATGTAAATGTGTAGGATGATCTTCCCAACGCATAGAATGAGAAGGTAAGTTGTCCAAGCGGGGTTGCACAATATGTTTGATGTCATGGAACGCATAATACATGGCTATTTGAAAATTGGTTTCGGCATTCTTCAATCCAAAAGGTAATTTACAATATGCAAATGTGCCCCATGGACAAATAAACGCGAGTTTTGGGCTGATCGACGGGAGTATGTTTATTTGATTGTAATCGGAGAATCCATCCATGAATGAAAATATTTCGTTCCCGGAAACACGATCATTAACAATTTGGTCGATGTAAGGGGTGGGATAATTGTCTGCAGGACAAAGCCTTATTAATATCCCTATATCGACACATACTGCGATAGTTCCATGTTTCTTGGTATCCCGGAAACTATGTTAGATACCCAATAAGTAAATAAAGAAAACGGGATAAATAGAACTTGCGCGAAGGATTTTCTCAACCTAAGATTTAATAGCGGCGGCTTTTTCACGGATGTATTGGACGTAATATTTGTCTAATATGTTTAGCATCCGAGGTATGTCTTAATTTCATGAACTACAATGCTAGGATCGATTCCTATAATTTCTTCGTAAGATGAGGCAAAGATGTCGCTAAATTCTTGAAATAGGGATAAGTACATATTGTTAATTTTGTCAATTGATCATGAAGCACCTATATTAATGTTCTCAATTATTCCTAGTTTGGGCGATATGTCCCCGATTAGATTTTTTTCAAATGTTTCCTAAATTTATCTACGAGAATGCGAATGAAGGATTGACATCATATTTTGAGGTTCATTAACATATTGATCAATTTTTTTGAAAAGTCATTTTCAACTCTATCGAGGTCTACTTGAAAAGAGGTGATGGTAAAGATCATCCCAAGTTAATTCATCTAATGAAAAATTTCTGAATATTTTCATCACTTGAAAATATGTGTTGAAAATAATCAGAAAAATATGTTGTGGTTAAACTTGGTAGAAGAAGACTCATCGTTGATCACATTCACTTGATCAATATTGGTTGATGAAGAGGCGAAAGCGATTGAGAGGCTGCCACATAGGCCAATTCGTATAGACTTAAAGGAATTTCGTTGCCTAATAAGTCTAACATATTCTAAGGGAAAGGCACAATCCATAGGTTGTCAAATGGTATTGTGCTTGATGTAATCATGTTGATATTGGCAATAGTACGAGGCACATTAGGAGGAGGTATGGAGAAAGTTCCCATAATAGTGGAATCCTTAAATGACCTGCTCAACATCTTCATAAGGGATAATCGACTTTTCAGAGCATATGGGATATTCGTAGAGGTAGGATCTAGTATAGTAAATGGCTTGATCAATTTTGACAATTTTTCTTTTATGAGGAAAAATTGATGGCCCCAAAAGAGCGATGAGACTACCAAGCTTTCATGTCATAATACCAACTCTGACCTAAAATAAGTTGTATTTAAGAGGGGCATCATGAATTTCCACCTCAAGTGTAAAGGTTTTCCTTCTACCTCCTATGGGTAAATCCACGGAGAATTCCAAAAGGACGAAAACATCCTCCATCAATTCAAAATCGTAGGTGATTGATAAATCTCCGGAGAACCAAGAGTTTTTCAATAAAATAAAGAAATTATTCATGTAGATGCTCCTTCATCAATTAGTGTGCGAAAAAATTGCACGGATTTGACTAAAACGGAGTATTTGAAAAGCCATTTGGTGCGGAAGTCTGGGTACAAAGTTCTCGAGATCAAAGACGATGAGATTAGAGTGTTGGTCAATTGATCCAATAGGCCGACAATAATAAATTCCTCTCGGGCTGGACAAGATTACTGACACTTTGAGGGTCGACATTCTTGAGAAGGTGACATGGCCTATATTCAACAATATTGTAATTACGAGCGACTCTTGCATGTGGGTTGAAGACCAATTTTTCGAAGTAAACCTTTGGAAGATGGCTTAATTACTAAATCAAGAATAATCTTATCGATGTGTAATGGATTGGAAATAAGAGTCAATGTCGAAGGTTGGTGGATGACGACTTCATTTCTAGTTACAAGACTCTTAGATCCATAATCTTGAGACGGAGTTTACTGTACATGACTTGGGAGGACATCATTAGGATATTCGGTGATGAATTGGAATAATATCCATTGTGTGAAATCATTTTTTTGTCTTGCAAAGGAAAAGGATCCTTAAGAACAACGGGTGTGGGTGAACCTTTGAAAAATTTAGATACCTCGGCTTTGATGAAGGAACTCTTTTGTGTAGTGGTCCTCGTCATAGATAAGACAAGATAATGAGGTTTCCTCTTTTCTTCAAATGGTTGGGTTTTATGCCTTCTCTTTTGGAGAATTTTGTTTGTTTGTTTTTACTCTTCCCTTTCTTTTTACTCCCTAGGATGATTTAGTCTTTGTAGTAGACGAATCTACGACATGGACCACCGACCTTAAGTTTCTAGAGAAGAGTCTTCTTTAGGTGAATTAGATAAAGTTACGATTGGGAGTAGTATAATTGGATTGTTTCTTTTTACTCTTGATATGTTAACTATACCAATTACACCATACGTAGCATGAGAATCAAAAGGAGTCATAGTAAGTTGAATTAGGCTATGTAAATTTGGAATCTTTTCATTCAAAGTACCAAATTGTGTATAAAAAATGTCTATATATTGGGCTTGAGCGATAGTCTTCTCTTCGTATTCTGATACCTCCCTTTAGCTATATGTTCGGTAATATTAGGGAGTAATGATTTGATAAACCACTCGGCCGAATTTGATCTAGGATGAAAAACTTTGACTAAACGTTGACGTCTACGTCGCCATTCGTGGATGTGATCTGAAATGTACGTAGATGTACTTTTTTTGAATGAAGTCAAAAATTTTGTACCATTATCATAAAGAATAGTGGCCGAAAATGAGTAAGGAAAGAAATTGTTAAAGCATTTGAATGATTGAAAGAGCCTCGTGGTAACTCAATGTACCACTTCACGGCTAAGGCGATCAAAGTTCTTTGAAAAAGTCTTAAATTAATGGAATCATCGATTAAAGAGTTGGACACACACCCTGAGATGATAAGTCATAACATGGCTTGAGGGGACCTCTCCTAACTTTCCTTAAAACTTTGGAATGTCAACGGGAAACTTAGTAGGCATGGTAGGTCAAAAGAAGATATTAAATTGGGTCATTATTTGCCGAGACAAGTACGAAAAAAATCTAAATTTTCTATAAAAGGTAACCACCTATTAAGGTCTTCTTGAAGCGAATTGATAACCCTAAGGTACAATTCCGAGTGCTTGGAGGAAAGTGTCGAGGTAAACCTAGAATATCTTGAGCGAGTTGGAATTGGCACACCTCCAACGAGATATCCGGTAGCCATACCAAATTTGGGTTGAGATGGTATCTAAAATGTATGACCGAGGTACGGTTGACTCTCGAAGGGTGGATTTTGTCCCAATTTTCCATATTGGAATTGGCCTTTTGAAATGGCTAGCCTTGAACAAATTGACCTTGAATAGTTTGACCTACTAGGGTTGTCACGAAGAGGTTGACACACGAGGTTGACCCTAAAAAGGTTGTCCTACGAAAAGGGTTGCCCTTGAGCAGTTTACTACAAAATATTTAATTTTTTGCATAGTTGTTGTATTAGGTTGTGTTGGGAAAAATGCGAGAGGAGGGGGGGGGGGGGGGCGAAGTGAATTAGTATTTTTGAGAGTGAAAGTAGAAAACATTTTTCTTTTTCTCTCTCTTAAAACCATACGCTACTTTGCTGAACCCAACACGTATACACGCGGATATCCTTAAGAAAACTTGCGTATGTCCGGATCTTATTATGCATTTAATTCTTTACTTAGATCATTACATCATTCATTCATCGGATGTTTAGTAATCGGTAAGCATGTGCGGTAATAAAAAAATAAACCATCACACATAAGAAACACACACATGAACACCGGTGTTGGGTGAAACGATTCGAGCTATGTTGTTGTCGTCTCTGTCTTCAATATTTATTATAAAGAAAACTTCTTACAACTTCGTATTGGCGTAGAATCATACCGACACGCGAGCACCCACTGTGAGAAGGCTACAACCTTCTCTCCATTCTCCAGCCCTCTCACCCCAGAGGAGCTCCAACCCACGATCTAGTTTTTGACCTCTCCTGGAGAACTCGACCCCACGATGTTAACATCGGCTTCTCTTTGTGGCTTCCACTTTCATCTTTGAAGGCTTCAACCCTCGGATCACTTTGTAGACCCGTTTCATCAATTTTCATGCGGATCAAAACAACTTGATACAACCCTTAAAATCAACAACCATACTTTACCCAAGGCATCGATCGGAATAGCAATACCATAGTAACCGGAAATAGAAATAACCCATACTTCGAGTATATAATTAGATACATTCAACCTTGAACAACCATTAATTCGACGGATACCATCGCTTTTTTCTTTATGTAAACCGCATATACGCGTCTTTCTTCACACCAACTTTTGTGTATGCTTCGGTACATGCTAGTTTTATATTCTTGAAATATTACCACGACTTTTCTTCTGAGTTTCCGCGTATACACGCGCTTTTCACTACTTTCACCAGCAAACGTATGCTTTCTTTCGAGTCTGTTTGGACTCATATTCGGATACGGAAACTTTCAATTCAGACAAATCTATAAATGCAAAACTGTTTAGATAGTCATTCATCCTTCATCATGCTTTCTCAATCGGTGATTAGATTTTTTTCATTATCAAATGGTGACATTCTCCATATTCAATCAACCCGAACTTCAAGAAGACTTCATTGATCGACAATAGAGAGAAAACGAAATCACGAAGTAATATCTATAAATAAGCTTCATAAACCCTAACTTCCATACGACGCTTTTTATTAAGCGAACCGCGTATATGCGCGCACCTAACGAGACAAACTAGCGTATAGATGCAGCAAAGATAAAATTTACGAACGGAACCCGGATCTATAAACTTACCCAGTTTTCTTCAATTTCTTCATCATACTTGCGCAAGGTCTTCATCATTTCTTTTGCACATCACCCT
Source organism: Pinus albicaulis (assembly GCA_034641835.2). Lineage (NCBI taxonomy): Eukaryota > Viridiplantae > Streptophyta > Pinopsida > Pinales > Pinaceae > Pinus > Pinus albicaulis. The sequence continues at coordinate 945,809,383 of CM076573.1, forward strand.
AGATATTCATCATTTCTAGATCTAGAGATCTTGAACCTTCATCATATCCATAGGTGCATCATAGATTTAGATCCTCCGATAGAATGTTACCCATTCCATCCCGAGATATACTTCGAGTGAAGTATTCATTAAGCTTCGAGACCTATGCATACACTTGCACTATGATCTTCTTCTCCTTATACGAATTTAGCCTTTGTATTCACCATGAGTCAAAACCATTCAGCTGCTGATGGTATTCCTGGACGGGGTCAAATAGATAATCCGGCGCTCGATAATTTGGGCCAATACCATGGTCATGTCCCCTGGTTTTATAAATTTAGGCGAAAATAGGCATACGCTACTTGGTACGTACTTTTACGCGTACATACTGCTACTTTTCCTTTACAAACCCGCGTATTCTTTTTGACATATCTTATTCATCATTACTCTGGCACTTACTAGAATTTCTTTCTTTGTTACTTCTGACTACTTTCTGTAGATACATCAGATTTACATCATTAACAAATAGGTTGCTATCCAAAGACAACTCATCAAGTCAATTTCCATCAAGGACAACACATCAAGTAGGTTGCCATCGAGGCAAACCACATTGCATCATATTTCAACAATCTCCCCCTTTGGACTTGATGGAAACCATGATGGTGTTTGATCACCCTACTGTGAGATAGATACATTGATTATAACCATTAAAACACCATGATACTCTCCCCCTTTGACATCAAGGGAAAATGGCCGGATCAGAAAACCAAAACAAGGTTTTCTTCTCTTGTAGAAAAGAGCTACTTGTAGATCTGATGTGCAGAGTTACCATGCTCCCCCCGAGTTCATCTTTGAATCTTCAAACATATTTTTCAATGAAGTACATGAATCTATGACCTTTCCTTTATCACACCAAGGACTCATACTTACATCAATGATCCAACCAAGTGGATTTACATATGTGACTCAAGTACCCAACCAAGTGGGTTTACACATTTGACTCAACATGACCTTTTTCATCGAATTACGAAATGACTTGCTCTGATCGAGATAAAAAATTCTCAAGCATGAGATCGATTTCTGACAAATAATTAGAATGCCAACAATGCATCCTTTCCACATGACCAATTCTCCCCCTTGCTTTTATTGCATCCTAAACACTTTCAACGACCAAATCATCAAGGCATATTCATCGGAAGCATTAGAGAATGAAACAAAAATATGAGAGCTGGAACATCACCGGAGATACCCAACAGCAACATGTTTGTCTTTGAAGAATGTTTCGACCCGAGAAAAATTTTGTCGACCAAACACCCATACGCGGTTTTCTATGTAAAAACTCGCATATATACGCGACGTCATTCGAAGGAAATCCGCGTATCCAATTTAATCTTCTATATTTAAGTAGATCTAATCTTCTACATGGCAAAGATTACTCCCATCTTTTGTACGAGATATTCGAATGCTTCCCTGGGTGAGTTTGGTAAATATACTCCCGGCCAACTTGTTTTTGGAGGGCCGTACTCCAACTTCACCTTTTATTCAAGCACTTTTCCACGTAAGAAGTGATACTTGATGGGAATGTGCTTGGTCTTGGAGAATGCATAACGGGGATTCTTTGAGATGCGAAGTGGCACTTGTATTATCACACATAATGGAGATAGGAGGTGAACATTTGGTTTGAATGTCTTGTAAGGTTTGCATCATCCAAAGAAGTTGAGTGCAACATGATGCGACAACCACATATTACGCTGCAACGCTTGTAGATAAGGCAATAGAGCTTTGCTTCTTGCTAAACCAAGATACTAACGGGGCCCCATATGGTCACACCACCACTGGTGCTTTTATCATCGACATTTCATTTAATGCATCGATTGTAAGCATTAAGAGTGAGATCAACATTCTTTGGATACCATAGTCCAAAGTCTTGAGTTCCTTGTAGATATTTGAATATTCTTTTGAAAGCCTAAAGGTGAGACTCTTTTGGATTAGCTTGGAATCGTCCAACAATCCCAACTGCATGCATAATGTTTGTTCTAGTCCTAGTGAGATAAAATAGACTTCCTATCATAGATCTATATTCTGGTTGATTCTTAGTGGGAAGTCATCATGAGAAGCGAATTACATCCGGTTATCATTGGTGTACTTACGGAGTTTGCACTCTTCCATGCCATACTTCTTTAGAATTTGCTTAAAATGTTGGCTTGTGATAAAGAATATGCCACATATGTTGCTTGTTACACTTGCAAGCCAGAAAGAATGTTAGTTCCCCAAGTAAAGACATTTCAAATTCTTGTTGCATAAACGGAAGCAAATTTACGCTCATGAACCCTTCATTACTTCCAAAAATGATGTCATCAACATATACAACCACAATCAATAGTTTATCATTTTCGGTTTTTTGTGTATAAGTTGCTATCGGCCAGACCCCTTTGAAAATCCTTGTTGATGAAGATGTCAAGACGATAATACCATGCCCTTGAGGCTTGTTTGAGACCATATGGGGAGCCTTTTTAAGTATAAAAACAAGTTTTTCATCATTTCCCAAAATGAATCCTTCGGATTTATTCTGTATAAACTTCTTCTTCTAGATCACCATTGAGAAAAGCGATTTAACATCCATTTGGTAAACTTTGATTTGTTGGAATCTTGAAAACGCAGAAACATTCTTATGGCTTCAAGTCGCTGAGCAAAGTTTCTTCAAAGTCTATACCTTCTTGTTGAATACCCCTTGCAAACAAGTCTAGCTTTATTTCTTATAACATCCCCATTCTCATTTAAATTTTTTTTAATATCCATTTAGTTCCAATGACATTTTTGTCATGAGGTCTTTAGTATAATTCCCAATTGTGATTCTTTTCAATTTGATCCAAGCTCTTCATTCATGGCTTGAATCCAACATTCATCTTTGCTAGCTTGATTGACATTGTGTGGTTCAATAGAGGATAGAAATTCGAGATAGCTAGAAGATCACGAAGTCCTTCTTGTTTGTACACTGATCCCTTTTTCTCCCAAAATTTGAGATTACGGATGATTATTTTGAACATATACGGATGGAGCTTTTCGAGATAAATCATCTTCGGGTTCTTCGTGGGTTCCTTTGTCTATATCATTTCTATTTGATGTAGAAGGATATATGTCACCATCGTCTTCATCTGTTGTTTGTTTTTCTTCTTTTGGAGGCTGCAGGAGACTCATAAATAACAACATCAATACATTCAACAATATTAAAGTCTTCTATTGTAACATTTATATGCTCTACTCCTAGAGGAAGTAACTTGAAGTATTCCTTCATCTTTAACCTCTGGGTTCAAACTTGCCAAGTTTTTCATCATTATTTTTGATAAATCATTTGCTTCCAAAAACTTCTGAAATGCTTCACCGATTAGGAGGATTGCAAGATGCATATGGAGTTTTATCACTATTTACACGAACATGTGCCTTGTTAAGAATATTCTGAGGAAATTATGTCTTTCTTCTCCCCAAAATGTGTCGGGTGTTCGAGATAAATGACATAGCTCTAGCCATTTTGAACTATTTCATATTCATTCTTTCTGCTATGCCATTTTGTTGTGGAGTGCCGGCTACGAAAAATGTCCTTTTATGCCATGTTGATGCAAAAATTCAAGGAATTCATCGATGTATATTCTCCTCTCGATCGGGATCTAAGACCTTGATTTTAGATCTAATTCATTTTCAACTTGAGTTCTTTGAAGATCTGAAATTTCTCAAATGCTTCATCTTTGTGTTTAATCAACCCAATCCAACACGAACAAGAAAATCATCGATAAATAAGATATAGTATTGTTCACCACGTGGTGAATTTTTCCTCACGGTCTCACATATGTCGGTATGAATGAGTTCGAGAAGCTTACTTGATAGTCCTTCCTTGGCATTAAATTTCACTTTGGTTTGCTTACCAGATTGGCAGATTTTCATATGATACTTTCGAGGTAGAGTAATATTGGGAAGATCACGAACGGCTTTAAGTACGCACTTCGGTTGTTGATTTGAGAGAGATCTCGGATGCCCGGCTTGTATTCCATAGCCGAGTTTTGTGAATATTTACTCACGTAACATTGTTCTTTGCGGTTATTCGATACACATACGGGTTGCTTCGAGTTCTTTTTCCTTTTATAATTGTTTTACATGTATCAAGATCACGTACCACATTCTTTTGAACTAAAGACAACTTTAGTTCCTTGATCACACATTTGACTTACACTTAACGAGGTTATGCTTTAATCCATCCACACACTTGAAATTATTAGCTTTCACCTTTTATTTTAGAAAAACGGACCCTTTTCCCTTAATGACAGTAAGTATCATTTTCCAAATGTAACATTCTTTTCTTTTTCTAAGAGCACTATGTACGAGAAGTTTGTTTTTTGTCTTTTGTCATGTGTTTTGGCATCCTTATCAATGTACCATTGGTTTTCTTCACCTTCTACGAAATAAAGCTATGCCACAATTTTCAACACGTAATTCCTTCTTTTTCCACACTTTGGAGGCTTGAAGGAAAATTCTCTTTTAGTGAATTTTATCTGCATTCGAATTCTTATTAGCAGCGAAGTTATTGCAATAAGCACATTCAAATTCATTTTGAAGAGAGAAAAATTTGTTATAGGTATTCTTCTTTGTTCCAATATAAATCCTTTTGTTTCTTTCTTCTCTTGTCATGATGGTTTTATATGCAACACATTGAGCAGAAACTATGACCAAAAATTGTGACATGAGAAACATTGTCCATTCAGAAGAAGAAATTTACACGTCTGAAATCTTCTATGAATTTGTTGATTGGTGTTTCTTTGAAATATATTCTGTTAGTGTTCTTTGAACTGAGATGATCATCATACCACTGTAAAGATTCTTTATTCCCTTGGCAGGTAGCGAATGTTGTATATAAGCTGTGTGCTTTTAGATAATTTAGTCTTCAGGCTTTGAGAAGATTCTACGATATATCCAAGACGTTTTGTCTTTGTAAGAGGAGAAAATTGTACCTTGATAATATCATCTAAGGTTTGAGATCCTTTGTAAATCTAAGATTCAAAGTCTTTACTTTCTCAATTTATTTCTTAGACTTACTATTTCACATTCTAATTTCTCATTGTGTTTCTCCCTTTTACGCAGCTGATTTTTCGAGTTTCTATGGATATTTTACTTTCTTCTAAGCATATTTTGAGTTGATTAAGATTCATCGAGAAAATCATTTTCCTCTTGTATCCTGCGTATCTTTTTCTTCTCTAGATTCATTTTCAAATGCCATGAGAAGTCTAAGATCTTGTTCACATTCTTCCTCCTTTATCGGATAACCCATCAACGTTGTCTTCATGAGTATAGTAACTTTTTCTAGTGCAAACGTTCTTATTCCTTCTTGCTACTTCCTTCCCTTTTTCATGTGTTTCTTTATGAGGACATGGCAGCATAATGAATCTTTGAAAAAAATTTGAAGGAAGCTTACCTGCGAAGGCAGGCACATTGCCAAGTTGGAGTTTCTTTACAAAATTTACCTCATCTTGTTCTAAGATATGCCACAGTCCTTGTCTCTTGTACTTCTTTCCCTTTTGTAGGGCTACGAAACTGACTTCTTTGTTTCAGATGGTCCTCCTCTTCTCATTTCAAATGCGATTAGTATGCCATGAAGTTGCACCACGGTAAGATTTTGAAGATCATGCTTTTCTTCAAAGAGCAGAAAATTTTGACTCAGAATTTTGACGTTAGTGATCTTAAAACTTTCTCAACCAATGTAGATTCGGTTATTGTTTAACGATTTCTCATACGATTTACAATATCATCAAAGACGTAAAAATAAATTGGCAATGCTCTCCTCATTATGCATTTTTTAGATTCTCATATTGAATTCGAGAGTTTGGAGTTTAGCACTTTTTACCTTTGCATCACCTTCATAACTTAGAATTATTTTGTCCCATATTTCCTTTCTTGTATCTGTTTGAAAAGCTTTGACAAGTCCTGTTTCGGTTAGACTTCCCAAATGAAGCATTGACTACCTTTGCATTTGTTTCATAATTCATTCTTCTGTTGGGTTCACGACGGGTACACTATGGTGGATATTGATATCCTCCTTCAACAATGCTTCTTGTATCTGCTCCCACGATGAAAGATAGGATCTCATCCTTGTTTTCCAGAAGATTAAATTGTTTGTTGAAAAGTGGAGGCACGATAGATCTTTGTTCCATCTTAAGTTATATATTGTTTGATCTTCCTTCTAGCGGCTAAGCTTTCGGAGAAGGACTTGCTTTGATACAGTTGATGGGAAAAATGCGAGAGCGGGGGCGGGGGGTGGGGGGTGAATGAGTATTTTTAGTGGGCCAGATTTTTTTCTTTTTCTCTCTCTTAAAACCATATGCTACTTTGTTGAACCAAACTCGCGTGTATACACGCGAGATATCATAAAAACTTGCGTATGTCTGGAGAGATCTTATTATGCATTTAATTCTTTACTTAGATCGTTGCATCATTCATTCATCGGTCTTGGTAAGCGGTAAGCATGTGCGGTAATAACGGAATAAACCATCACACATAAGCAATACACATGAACACCGGTATTTAAGGTGGAAACCCGAATTTGGAAGAAAACCAACTGTTGCATTGTCGTCTCTTGTCTTCAATATTTATTATAAAAGAAAACTTCTTTTAATTTCGTGCGCGCAGAGACTCATGCCGGCCTGCAGGCACCCACTGCGGAAAGGCGCAGCCTATAACGTTCTAGAGCCCTCTCTTGCAGGAGGAGCTCCAACCCCACTGAAGTCTGGGCCCACCGGCCTCTCTGCGGAAGGGAGCTACGACCCCCCGATGCCAGCATCAGCTTCTCTTGTGAGAAAGCTTCCACTTTCATATTGAAGGCTTCAACCCTTAGATCCACCGCAGACCACGTTTCATCAATTTTCATGCGGATCAAAAAACTTGACTTCAATACAACCCTTAACATCAACAACCATACTTTACCCAAAAATTCAGCCCGAACAAAAATACCACTTGTAACGAGAATATAGAAATAACCCGGACTTGAGAGTAGATAATCGGATACACATTCAACCTTGAACAACCATTAATTCAGATACCATACGTTGTTTTCTTTATGTAAACGCGTATATACGCGTCTTTCACACCGCTACGTATGCTTGTTCGCCATAGTTTTATGTGCTTGAAATAAATACGAGCACTATTACGGTTCCCGGCTGTATACGCTTTTTCTTTTCTACCAGTGCAGCCGTATGCTTTCTTTCGGAAATCTGTTTGGAATCATATTTAGATGCGAAAATTTAAATTCAGACGATCTATCGACAATGCAAAGCTGTTAGATAGTCATTCATCCTTCATCATGTTTTCTCAATCGGTGATTAGATTTGTTCATTATCAAATCAACAACATACTCCATATTCAATCAACCCGAAATTCAAGAAGACTTCATTGGTAGGCAATGAGAGAGAAAACATAAATCACGAGTAATATACGTAAATAGCTTCGGAAACCTAACTTCCATACGCGCTTTTTATTCGCGAACCGCGTATATACGTGCTTTTACGAGACAAACTAGCGTATATATGCAGCCAAAAGATAAAATTTTCGAGAACATACTAGATCTATAAACTTACCCAGTTTATTCATTTTCTTCATCGAGACTTGCGCAAGGTCTTCATCATTTCTTTTGCGGATCATCCTAGAGATTCATCATTTCTAGATCTAGAGATCTTGAACCTTCATCATATCCATAGGTGCATCATAGATTCGGATCTATCAATAAGTGGTACCCATTCCATCCATATATACTTCGAGTGAAGTATTCATTAAACTTGAGACCTATGCACACACTTGCAACATGATCTTCTTCTCCTTATATAGATTTGGCCTTTATCGAAGTAACATGAGTCAAAACCATTCAACGGCCCAGTGGTATTCTGGACGGGATCAAATAGATAATCCGATGCTCAATGCGGCATGGGCCAATACCATGGTCATGTCCCCTGGTTTTATAAATTTAGAGCGAAAATAGGCATACGCTACTTGGTACGTACTTTTACACGTACATACGCTACTTTGCCTTTACAAACCCACGTATGCTTTGTGACATATCTTATTCATCATTACTCTAGCACTTACTTGAATTTCTTTCTTTGTTATGAACTACTCTGTAGATACATCCGATTTACATCATTAACAAATAGGTTGCTATCCAAAGACAACTCATCAAGTCAGTTTCCATCAAGGACAACTTCATCAAGTAGGTTGCCATCAAGGAAAACACATTGCATCATATTGCCAACAGGTTGTCCAAAAAATGCTTGAGAAATTTACTGGACTATAGGTCCGTTTTGATGGGTAGTAGTCTGAGGGATAGCCTGTGTAACAGTTGGCATTGACATTTGAAGGGTCATAGCAATAGAAACTTGGGAAACTCCTGGGATGGGTGTGCCTGGTTGTTGAACAAATGTTTGCACAGAAGATTGGATATGAGTACTAGGAGTACTCAGGCCATCTTGTTGAATACTTGGCACAGATTCCCTTTGGTTAATTTGAAGTGTACCCTGAATATTTTGTTGAACTTGGGAGAAACCAAATTGTCCAAGTGGCTGAAAAAGTTGATTATAAGGTATTTTTGGGGTAGGTTGCAAATATTGTTGAGTAAACGAGGGATTCCATATAGTGCTCATCCATGGATAAGGAGTTCCCATCGAGGGTTGTGATGCATAAGGTTGACCATAACCAGTTTGAGGCATTGGACCATAATTTTGATAATTACTGGGAATAGGAAGCCCTACAAACGTAGGATAAGTTCCAGTGAAAGGTTTTCCTCTCGAAAGAGGTTGCTACCCCTAGGCCCCAAATGTAACCACACGATCTATATTGAGGATTATTCCGAAAAACATATAAATATAGTCACATGGTAAAAGTTTGGATGGTAGAATCAAATAAACCGATCGTCATCGTAGAAGCTTGAAACGGAGATGCTTACGAAAAAATTTCCGAGAAAAGTGACGTGCAGAAGGGAATAGAAGGACCACCATACAAAAATATTTCTAGAGAATATGAAAACATGGATGAATCAATAGACATGTTTCAGAAGCCATGTTAGATGTATTATACCTGGGTAAAGAGTAAAATGGAGTTTGGTGTCGTGGATGTCTGTAACTAGAAGAATGTGAAAAATCAGTAAATTGAATATACCAAGGATCTGGTCAAAAAGGAGTGAAAGTAGAATCTAAAGGCTATATTGGTTCACTATACCTTAAATCTAAAGATACTTGACGACAGGGAATTCCAACTTCTTCTTCTTTGTCAATGGTTTCTTCAATGCTAATAAGGCCAAGGAGGAAGATTCTCAATGATGATAAGCTTTACTTGAGGTGAATGAGGACAAATAGGAGTAGGGTCTATAACATTCGAAGGTGACTCAGATGAAATGGAATCAGACTCGGGTTCAAATATTTCTGGTTCAATAAGCTACATATCTAAGAACTCACTAGTGATAGATTCAACTGTGACTGCTTCAGAAAATTCTGGTGAATTTTTTTCAAAGTCTCTTTCAGATGTTTGAGGTCTATTAACATTGAAATCATGATGTATTATAATATATGATTCTCCTTTTTTAGAAGACCCAGTTTCTGATGATTGAACCCTTTCAGTTTTTATTTTTTCCAATTGACTGGGTGTATATTTAGGCAGGAAATCCTAATATTATATCTACTAAGGTTACCAAATAAGACAATTCAACCTGGGGGAATAAGATATGGCTCGATATACATGCAAGGGAAGAGTATCAAAGCTCAATCCCCTTGAAAGTTCCTCAAAATGGTAAATAAGAGGTTTACTAACAAGTGATCCCAGGCTCCTCGACAATGGTTAATCTGAGGTTTACCATTTGTAATATGTTCACATATTCTATCTTTACCAATGAAGTAGGTACGATTACTCCACTAGGTCTGACATGACCTCGTGCTTGAATCGTGTTATCCACCGAGATTCTCCTGATCACACACTATTTTATCTTCATGCACAATACAGAATCTCTTCTACCATTGATCATCACATGCGGAAATAAAATCAATTGCATGCACTCATTAAAGCCATAAAAATTCACACATATGAACACGGTATGTAATGGGAAAGCTTAAAGTTGAAAACCTATTTATCTGTATATTATATATGTCATAGATATCATGTAACAATCATCATACAAAGCTCCTCACAAGCTCTTAGTATAATCTCCACTTGCTACACACTAATCAAGCTAGATCTAGCAAAACACATGCTCCGATCTCACGCCCTTGATAGCTGCCTCTCTTGCGCAATCCTGTGAAGAATGCCTCTTGATGAGAATTGGTGCCGGCCTTGCTCACACGGTGTATAGGCATATCCTCTTGGTGTTGGATGCAAACCATGCATCACTTATAGTCACAATTGATAGTCACACTTGCCCTTTCACCTTTCTGCCTTTGGTCTCCTTTATTGTCCATGCATATGAAGTTAAGCGATGTATTCTTTAGTTGATTAATGAGTTTATAATTAGTGAATTAATTAATAATTAATTCACACCACTCACTAATTATGTAATCGGTTAAAATAGATAGAAATAGCTCAGAAATTTATATTTAGATTAGTTAAAGCGAACACAACTCCATTAAACTTCCCTCGATCAACTCCACCAAACTTTCTCATGAGTTCTAAGCCAGTATCCATGAAATAGCTCCACATAACCCTCGGGAATAGTTTAATTCCTTCGTCAACTCATTGCCACATCTGTGCACTTAACTAAAAAAGTGATCGAGAGAATAAGATAATGTTTATAGTCCAAATATTATTAAGAGCTAATAATATTCGATATATCTATTTTAGAGCGCGATCTAAAAATGATTCCATAATATGTCTAAAAATAAAAATCCATCTATTTTTACAACTTAAATCAACCATCCACAAATAGCATCACGCAACTCATAGAATATGATGCGACGTGTCTAAAAATATACATAGTCTAAAAATAGACTTTGCGACAAAAATCACCTGTGTGGCCCCCACCTAGTTTTGGTGATCACTTTCCAACTAGGATTAGGAATGATGTTTCAGGATGCCTCATTCACTGTTTCTTGTTGCAATCTTCAACAATTCCAAGAATGCAATACAGTGAAAAAATGTATCCAAATTTATTATTTAGGAATAGAAGATAAATCTTATAACCAAGCCTCGATGTCGCACAGGTTCCTGTTGGAAAAATACTGAGAGGGGGGGGTGAATCAGTATTTAGTGCAGACAGAAAACTATTTAATTTTTCTTGCTTTTAAATCCATACGCTACTTTACTGAACACAACTCGTGTATATACGCGGATAACCAGAAGGAAACTCGTGTATGCACAGAGATCTAATTATGCACTTAATTCTTAACTTAGATCAGTGATTTATTCATTCATCGAGATGTTAAGTAGCGATGGCAATTAAGGTAAGAACGAGAATAAATCATCACACATCATCGACACACATGAACACCAGGATTTAAGGTGGAAACCCAATTCGGGAGAAAACCACGTGTCGTCGTCTCGATCTTCAATATTTATTATATGAAGAGAAAACTTCTTACAATCATGTGCGGGTGCGGACTCATACCGGCACGCGGTACCAGCCTACGAAGGTTACAACCTTCTCTCGTTTACCATCACTCTCCTGGAAGGGAGCAACAACCCCGCTGCTCTCGTTTACCCGGTCTCACCGGAAGGGAGCTACTACCCCCTGCTCTCGTTTACGGAGTCACTGCGGAAGGGAGCTTCAGCCCCACGGCCCAGAAGGCCTCGACCCTCGGCACCCGCACGGACCACGTTTCATCGATTTTCAAAACTGGATCAAATAACTTCAACATAATCCCCCATATCGGCAAAGCATCCTTTTCCCATTGCATCCAAACGGAAACGGTGAAACCATTACCCTTGGCAAAATATCGAGGAGATAGCCCGGACTTGAGAATAGATAGCGAAACTCAATCGGCTTTGAGCAACCATCGAGTTTAGATACCATATGCGCTTTTCTTTAAACGGAACCGCGTATACACGCGCTTTTAATGAAGCGAACCGGCGTATACATGTTTGTGCATTTCAGAAAAAACCTAACGAGTCCATACGCGCCTTTGTTTAAACGGTCCGCGTATACATGCGCTTTCCATGAAATGAATGCGTATAGATCTATAAAAGATAAACTTTGCGGAACAAACCCGGTCCCATGAACTTACCTAGATTTCTTCAATTTCTTCAACGGTTGCGCCAGGTCTTCAATACTTCTTTTTAGATCATCCTAGAGATTCATGATTTCCAGATCTAGAGATGTTGAACCTTCATCATATTCATAGGTGCATCATAGATTCAGATCTATCGATTAAGAACAGAGTTCAACCATACAGATAAACTTCAGAGTGAAGTATTCATTAAAGCCCAGACACTTGCCCCCCTTGCACAATGATCTTCTTCTCCTTATATAGATTATCTTTTTTTTAATACCATGAGCCAAAACCACACCACTTCTAATGGTATTCCTGGACGGGATCAAATAGATAATCCAGCACTCAATACCATGGGTCAATACCATGGTAAAGTCCCTTGGTTTCATCAATTTAGAGCGCAATTAGGCATACGCGACTTGGCACGTACTTTTTCACGTACATACGCGACTTATCCTCAACAAACCCGCGTATGATTTGTGACATACCTTGTTTAACATTATTCATCAAGCAGGTTCCAACAATCTCCCCTTACTTCATTAAGTGTGTTCCCATCGAGTACAGCTTCATCGAATAGGTTGCCATCAACTTTATCAAGTAGGTTGCCATGAGGACAACACCATATTGCCAACAATCTCCCCCTTTGGACTTGATGGCAACCATGATGGTGTTTGATCATCTATGAGATAGATACAATGATTATAACCATTATGCGGACACCATGATATTCTCCCCCTATTCAAACATATTCAAACACCATGTTACTCTCCCCCTTTGACATCGAGGAAAAGGGCGGATCAAACAGACACGAGTTTTGCTTCCCTTGTATAAGAAGAGCTTTGTAGAAATGATATTGTGCGAAGTTACCATGCTCCCCACGAGTTCATCTTCGAAACTTTAAACATATTTATCAAAGAAGTACATGACTCTATGACCTTCCTATCACCGAGGACTCATACTTACATCAAAGATCCAACCAAGTGGATTTACATATGTGACTCAAGTACCCAATCAAGTGGGTTTACAAATTTTGACTCAACTATCAACAAGTGGATTTACAAAAATTGACCAAGTCCTTACATGGTGAATATTGCAAATTTACATCATAGGTCTCAACATGACCTTTACATCAAATTACAAATATGACTTTTGATAACCAAAACCAAAAGGACTTCAAGAAAGTGATCATATTTGAGAATCATAATGCAGCGTACGTAATACTCAACGAGGCCCAATGCTCCCCTAGCTTTGTACATCGGTTTACTCCTTCATCTTCCCCTTAGCTTTTGCATCTGAACCTTTCAACGGCATATCATCAAGGTATCTTCATCAAATATCAAAGAGTGAAACAAAACTATGAGAGCTGAAACATCACAGGATATACCATACGGCATCGGAGATGTCGAAATAATCTGCGGTGTGCTAAAAATGCGACCCCAGACAAGATTTGTCGACCCAACCAACTATACGCGGCTTTACGTATTGTAAAATCGCGTATATACGCGATTGTCTTTCGGGAAACCCACGTATCCATTTTAATCTTCGAATTTAATCGGATCGGTCTTACGAGAGGCGAGAGACAACATACAACACGTATGAGATATTCGAACGCTTCCCTGAGCGGAGGTTTGGTAAATATATACGGCAACTTGTTCTTTTGAGGGAACATACTCCAACTTCACCTTTGTTCAAGCACTTGTTCTCGTAAGTGATACTTGATGGGAATTTCCTTGGTCTTCGAATGCATAATAGGATTCTTTGGAATGCGATGGCACTTGTATTATCACACATAATGGAGATAGGAGGTGTACATTTGATTTGAAAATATTGCAAGGTTTGCATCATCCAAAGGAGTTGAGTGCAACAAGGTACGTGACCACATATTAACATACATTGCATGAATAATGCAATAGAACTTTGCTTCTTGCTTAACCAAGATACTAGTAGGACACATATAAGTGCACCACCACTAGTGCTTTTCGGAGTCATCAACATTTCTAGCCCAATCTGCATCGGTGTAAGCATGAAGAGTAAGATCAACATTCTTTGGATGCCATAGACCAAAGTCTTGAGTTCCTTGTAGATATTTGAATATTCTTTTGACATTTTGAAGGTGAGACTCTTTTGGATTAGCTTGGAATCGTCCAACAATCCCAGCTGCATCACCGCAATGTCGGGTCTAGTCCCGGTGAGATAAAGTAGACTTCCTATCATAGATGCGTAATGCGATTCTTGGTAGAATCATCATGAGAGGCGAGATTACATCCGGTTATCATTGGTGTACTTACGGATTTGCATTCTTCCATGCCATACTTCTTCAGAATTTGCTTAAGGTATTTTTTCTTGTGATAAGAATATACCATGCAGCAGTTTGATGCACTTGCAAGCGAGAAAGAATGTTAGTTCCCCAAGCCAGAACATTTCAAACTCTTGCTGCATGACGGAAGCAAATTTCTAACTCATATAATCTTCATTACTTCCAAAAAATGATATCATCAACATATACGACCCTGATCAATAGTTTATCATTTTCAATTTTTGTATAAGTTTGCTATCGAACCCTTCCAATCCTTGTTGATGCGAGATATTTGTCAAGACGATAATACCATGCCCTTGGAGCTTGTTTGAGACCATATAGAGCCTTTTTAAGTACGCAAACAAATTTTTCATCATTTCCCAGAAGATGAATCCTTCTGGTTGTTCTATATAGACTTCTTCTTCTAGATCACCATTGAGAAAAGCGAGATTTAACATCCATTTGATAAACTTTGATTTGTTGGAAGCTTGAAAAAGCAAGAAACATTCTTATAGCTTCAAGTCTAGCTACGGGGAGCAAAGTTTCTTCAAAGTCTATACCTTCTTGTTGAGTATACCTTGCAAACAAGTCTGGCTTTGTTTCTCATAACATCCCCATTCTCATTTAACTTGTTTTTAAATATCATTTGATTCCAATGACATTTTTATCATGTGGTCTTGGAACTAATTCCCAAGTGTGATTCTTTTCAATTTGATCAAGCTCTTCATTCATGGCTTGAATCCAACATTCATCTTTGCTAGCTTGATTGACATTGTGTGGTTCAATAGTGGATAGAAATGCCAGATAGCTAGAATATCCCACAAGAGTCCTTCTTGTTTGTACACCTTATCTCTTGTCACCCAAAATTTGAGATTCTGGATGGTTCTTTTGAACATATTTGGATGGAGCTTTTTCAGATAAATCATCTCCAGATTCTTCATTGGGTTCATTGTCTATATCATTTCTATTTGATGTAGAAGGATACACGTCATCATCACCTTCATCTGTTGTTTGTTTTTCTTCTTTTGAAGCTGCAGGAGACTCATCAATAACAACATAAATACATTCAACAATCTTTCGAAGTCTTCTAAAGTAACATTTATATTCTTTACTTTGAGAGGAATAACCAAGAAGTATTCCTTCATCTGCTCTTGGTTCAAACTTTCGAGTTTTTCATCATTATTTTTGATAAAGCATTTGCTCCCAAAAACTCTAAAATGCTTCACGATTAGGAGGATTACCATACCAAAGTTCATATGGCGTTTTGTCACTATTTACACAAACATGTGCCTTATTGAGAATATTTACCGCTGTATGTACTGCTTCTCCCCAAAATGTGTCAGGTGTTCTAGAATCATAAAGCATGGCTCTTGCCATTTGTTGAACTTTATTCTATTCATTCTTTACGCTACACCATTCTGTTGTGGAGTGCCGGCCTCTGTTGTCTTTTATGCCATGTTGTTCACAAATTCAAGGAATTCATACGATGTATATTCACCTCCTCGATCGGATCTAAGACATTTGATTTTTAGATCTAATTCATTTTCAACCAGAGCTTTGAATATCTGAAATTTCTCAAATGCTTCATCTTTGTGTTTTAAGCAACCCAATCCAACACATTCTAGAAATCATCTGATAAATAAGATATAGTATTGTTCACCATGTGGTGACTTTTTCCTCATAGGTCCACATATGTCGGTATGAATGAGTTCAAGAGGCCCACTTGATGATCCTTCTTTGGCATTAAATTGCACTGCGGTACGCTTCTGCAATTGGCAAGATTTACATATGATATTTTCGGGTAGAGTAATATTGGGGAGGCCACGAAACGACTTTAAGTACGCTTGACTTGTTGATTTGAGAGAAGCTCGGATGCCCAAACCTTCTATGCCATAGCCAATTTTTAAAGATTTTTCTCAAGTAACATTGTTCTTTTGCGGTTCTTGATATACGAGGTTGCTTGGAGTTACATTTCCTTTTATAATTGTTTTACGTATCAAGATCACGTACCACACATTCTTTTGAACTAAAGACAACCGTTCCTTGGTCACACATTTGACTTACACTTAACAGTTATGTTTTAATCCATCCACATACATGACATTATTGGCTTTCACCTTTTCTTTTAGGAAAACGAGACCCTTTTCCTTTAATAACCGACGGGTGTATCATTTCCAAAGTAGCATTCTTTTCTTTTTCTAGAGCATTATATGCAAGAAGTTTGTTTTTGTCACCTTTCATGTGTTTTGAGCATCACTTATCAATGTACCATTGATTTTCTTACTATGTACCAAATAAAGCTATGCTATGATTTTCAGCTTTACCAAATCCTTCTTTTTCCATACTTTGGTGCTTGAAGGAACATGTTCTTTTATTTGGACTTTGCTCCACCGCATTCGGATTCTTCATGAGCGGAATTATTGCAATAATTACATTCAACTTCATTTTGAAGGAGAAAAGTTGTTATAGGTATTCTTCTTTGTTCAATATCAATCCTTTTCTTTCTTGCTTCTCTTGTCATGATAGTTTTATATGCAACACGGTGAACAACTTTATGACCAAAATTGTGACATAGAAACATTGTCCATTGAAGTAGAAATTTACCCGATCATGAAATCTTCTATTTGAATTTTTTATTGGTTGGTGTTTCTTTGAAAAGTATTATTATCGAAGTTATTTGACTTGAGGTAGATCATGCCTTAAACGCTGAAGATTATTTATCCCTTCTTTGAGTGGCGAATGTTGTAGATCAGTTGCCAGTACACTTTTAGATAATTTGGTGTTGAAGCACGAGAATATTCTCAGAGTAAATCCAAGACCTATCTTTATAAGAGGAGAACGTTGTACCTTGATAATCTCATCTAAGGTTTCGAATCCTTTAGCAAATATAAGATTCGGTCTTTACTTTCTCAAGTTCTTTCTTAGACTTACCACTTCACATTCTAATTTTCATTGTGCTTCTTCTCTTCTTCAATACGATTTTTGAGTCTACATGATTATTTTGCTTTCTTCTAAGCATATTTTGAGTTGATTTTTCATTAAGAAAATAATTGTCCTCTGAAACATCCATAAAAGTATCCTTTTCTTCTTTAGATTCATTTTCAAATGCCATGATAAGTCTAAGATCTTGTTCACCTTCTTCCTCACTATCGGATAACCCATCACTTTGTCTTCATGAGTATAGTATTTTTTTCTAGTGCTAGGCAAGTTCTTATTCCTTCTTGCTACTTCCTTCCCTTTTGCGGGAGTTTCTTTATGAGGACATTCTTGACATAATGACCAACTCTTCCACAATTAAAACATTTGAAAGGAAGCTTACCTACGGCAGGTACGTGCCAAGTTGAAGTTTCTTTACAAAATTTACCTCCTCTTCTTCGATATATATCCTAATCATACTGCTTCCTATACATCTTTCATTTTTGGTAGAAGCTCTAAAGACGGCTTCTTTGACTTCAGATGGTCCTCCTCTTCTCATTTCATATGCAGTTAGTATGCCATGTAGTTGCACCACGATAAGATTTTGAAGATCCTGTTTTTCTTCAAGAGCAGAAACTTTTGACTCAAATTTTGTCGTTAGAGATCTTAAGATTTTCTCAACCAAGGTAGATTCTGCTATTGTTTCTCCTAGATTTCTCATGTGATTTACAATATCATCAAGACATAAAAAGAAACTGGAAATACTCTCATTACTATGCATTCTTAAATTTTCGTATTCAATTCTGAGAGTTTGGAGTTTTGCACTTTTTACCTTTGCATCACCTTCATAACTTAAAATGATTTTGTCCCATATCGCCTTTGCTGTATTTAGTTGCATGACTTTGAAAAATTCTGATTGAGTTAGACTTCCTAATAGAGCATTGACTGCCTTTGCATTTGTTTCATAATTCTTCTTTTCCGTTGGATCTGTTGGTACAGTGGCTGGATATTGATATCCTCCTTCAACAATGGCCCATACATCTGCTCCCAGAGATTGAAGATAGGATCTCATCCTTGTTTTCCAGAAGATTAAATTGTTTCCATTAAAAAGTGGAGGCCTGATAGATGCAGTTCCATCCTGATTTCTCATCTTGCTTGATCTTCCTTCTAGCGGTTAAGCTTTTCAGAAGGACTTGCTCTGATACCAATTTTTGGAAAAATACTGAGAGGGGGGGGTGAATCAGTATTTAGTGCAGACAGAAAAATATTTACTTTTTCTTTCTTTTAAAACCATACGCTACTTTACTTAACACAACTCGCGTATATACGTAGATAACCAGAAGGAAACTCGCGTATGCACATAGATCTAATTATGCACTTAATTCTTAACTTAGATCAGTGCTTTATTCATTCATCAGATGTTAAGTAAGAAGTAAACAGGTGCAGTAAGAACAAAATAAATCATCACACATCATCAACACACATGAACACCAGGATTTAAGGTGGAAACCCAATTTGGGAGAAAACCACCGCTGTCATCGTCTCAGTCTTCAATATTTATTATATAAAGAAAACTTCTTACAATCATGTACTGGTGCAGACTCATACCAGCACATAGGTACCAACCTTCAGAAGGTTACAACCTTCTCTCGTTTACCAGCCTCTCCTAGAAGGGAGCAACAACCCCCTGCTCTCGTTTACCAATCTCACCTAGAAGGGAGCTACTACCCCCTACTCTCGTTTACCAGTCACTACTGGAAGGGAGCTTCAACCCCCTGACTGAAGGCCTCGACCCTCAGCACCACTGCAGACCACGTTTCATCAATTTTCAAACTGGATCAAATAACTTCAACACAATCCTTCACTTATCAGCAAACATCCTTTTCCCATTGAATCAAACAGAACAGTGAAACCATTGTAACCAGAATATCAGAGATAGCCCAGACTTCAGAATAGATAAGCAGAAACTCAATCAGCTTTGAGCAACCATCAATTTAGATACCATACGTGCTTTTCTTTAAACAGACCCGCGTATACACGTGCTTTTAATGAAGCGAACCCGCGTATACATCTGTGCATTTTCAGAAAAACCCTAACAGTCCATACGCACCTTTGTTTAAACAGATCCGCGTATACACGCGCTTTCCATGAAATGAATCCACGTATAGATCTATAAAAGATAAACTTTGCAGAACAGACCAAATCTATGAACTTACCCAGATTTCTTCAATTTCTTCAACAGATTTGCGCCAGGTCTTTAATACTTCTTTTCAGATCATCCTAGAGATTCATCATTTCCAGATCTAGAGATTTTGAACCTTCATCATATTCATAGGTGAATCATAGATTCAGATCTATCGATTAAGAACAGATTTCAACCATACAGATAAAATTCAGAGTGAAGTATTCATTAAAGCCCAGACACTTTCCCCCCTTGCACAATGATCTTCTTCTCCTTATATAGATTATCCTTTTTTCAATACCATGAGCCAAAACCACACCACTTCCAATGGTATTCCTGGACGGGATCAAATAGATAATCCAGCACTCAATATAATGGGTCAATACCATGGTAAAGTCCCTTGGTTTTATCAATTTAGAGCGCAATTAGGCATACGCGACTTGGCACGTACTTTTTCGCGTACATACGCGACTTCTCCTCAACAAACCCGCGTATGCTTTGTGACATACCTTGTTTAACATTATTCATCAAGCAGGTTCCAACAATCTCCCCCTTACTTCATTAAGTGTGTTCCCATCAAGTGCAGCTTCATCAAATAGGTTGTCATCAAGGACAACACCATATTGCCAACAGTTCCTCCCGTATGCATCCAATATTCCTTCTTGGTTAACAAGCTCATAGGGGCTTCACGTCGAGAACAATATTATACCACGTGGGTTCATATTGGGGGATATATAATGAGGAAAAAATGACATAATATATTGGGGGATATATAGAGGATAAAGGGTTTTTATATTGGTAGGTACAAAAAATGGAGCTCAAAGTTAATGAAAAAATATAAAGGGGGTGTAAAAATGTTAATAAAAAAAGGGATACCTACGATATATATTGAAATTAGGGGCTTATTAAATTAGGAAGGTGTATTGGGTTTATATTGGTAGTGGGTTAAACAATGTGATTTTTAGGGGTATTTTCCAATATGTACTCAAATTGAGGGTATTGTTTAATATTCTATGGTCACACGTGATATGTTAGAGGTTTATTGAGTGAATAACCCATGAGAAATCTCTCCAGTCTAAAATTACCAGCATAATATTACTAAATGTGAACCCTCTTAAACCTAAAGCTTCAGCTCAATTTATAGGAGATACTGGAGAGGTTTCAGATCCACCAAATAGAAGTGAGATCCACAAGTGAGGGGATGAGGATCCCATGACCAAGGGAATTAGTTCCATGATTGGAGGGATTTGGATCGAACTGATATGACTCAAGAGGATTTTTAGTTGGAGAATATGTGCCCAACTATGCTTCTAGATGTTACTTTTATCTTTTACTTTTCGTGAAGTAAGGTGTGCAGGTTTTAATGGAAAAAGAGCGCAAAGTTCTGCAGGGAACCTTTGTAATATCCACGCATGCACCAGAAGTTGCAGTGAAAAGTGCGCAAGTCACTTTTAAGAGTTTTTAAAGAGTCATTTTCCAAAATTCAAAACTTGGTCAAGGAATATGAATGTTTGAATTTCTAGGAAGCATGACTATGGATGGTGATAGATCCATATTGACCATTAAATTTCATGGTGACAAAATAACGTGTAACAGTGGTGGTCGATCAACCATTGTGATGTGAAGGAGCTTTGTCACAATTGTGATGTGTGTCAAAGAGTAGGAAAATCCTCACATCGGGATGAAATTCCACTCCATCCAAAAATCGTATTAAAATCATTTGATAAGTGGGAAGTACAATTTATTGGGATAATTAATCCACTAGTAAAAATAAGTGGAGAATAATATATCATCTACGATGGATTACCTGACTTGATGGGATGAATTGGTGCCTACCAATGATTATAATGTAGAAACCACAATACTATTTTATTTGAGAATGGTATCCCCTCATTTTGGATGTCTTATAGTTTTGATGAGTGACTATGGAAGTCATTTTTTGAATCATACTATTGAGGCATCGAAAATTGAGTTCTAGGTGCATCGTTAGAAGAGCACACCTTACCATCCATAGGAAAATGGCACTATGGAGGCCTTCAATAAAATCTTGGAGAGCACACTGATAATGGCCTACAATGTGAACATGAATAACTAGGACTCAAGGGTTCTTGTAGTGCTTCGAGCTTACTGGACTATATCAAAGAAGCTTACAGGATAGACACCATTCCAACTAGTATCTTAGTGGGAGGCAGTAATTCCCATGGATTTCATAGTCCCTTTTCTTCATATTATTGTTGCGAAAAAATTGATGGATTTTGACATAGTAGAGAAAATACTGACATAGTTACTAAAAATGAAAGAATATGGATTC
This sequence comes from Pinus albicaulis, assembly GCA_034641835.2. Classification (NCBI taxonomy): domain Eukaryota; kingdom Viridiplantae; phylum Streptophyta; class Pinopsida; order Pinales; family Pinaceae; genus Pinus; species Pinus albicaulis. The sequence continues at coordinate 945,831,285 of CM076573.1, forward strand.
ATGACAGGGTTCCACCAAAATTTGTAGAAGGCTAAGTACAAGGCATGGCTCGATCACAACATTAAGTAGAAAAAATTCCATATCGGTGATCTTATGTTGCTTTATGATAGTAAATTTCTAAAGCATTCTGGAAAATATTAGATGCATTGGTTGGGACCATATATCATCAAGTATGTCATAGATGTAAAGGATATCCAACTAGAGAAATTAAATGGGGATCCCCTTGAAGGACCTGTTAATGGGAGCCAACTGAAATTGTATAGAGATACCTACCCCACTCCCGAGGTGATCTAATTTAGTGGAATAAAATAAGAGAGATAAATTTATTTTTATATATTTATTTGAAATTGTGAGCATAAGTTTCAAAGGAGAGAACACCAAAGACTTCATGACCGCAGAAAACAACACAACATAATTGAAAAAGTAGAGTTTTCTTGTTGCAATGAGAAGCTAACTTATTGCGCACTAGGAGCGCTGCACATCCATCTAAAAGGAAGCGAAATGGAGAGTGTGGTATTGTGAAGATAAAACATGTGGACTATAGTTGGCAGTCGGTGACCATAAAATGGGAACCAAATTAATGTCAAAGGAAAATGTGTTGGAAAAAACATGTATGACCCATGTGAATTGGACACCCTACAAATTTATTGAAAAAAGCATTATATTTATTTAAGTATTTTTTTCTAGATCAGTGGCTCTGAAAGAAAGGCTACTGAAATGAATTCTAACATGGTTAGGTCCAAAAGACGAAGTTAATACCCACAAAACCATCTTGTGTTAGATTGCAAATATTTTCACAAGAGTGTGCCACAATAACCTAATATTATTGTAGGGGAAAGATTCACAAGTAACTATTATTTTCCCTAGTTCCACTTTTATTGCATTGTATTTGCGAGTGTAGATCCAAAGTTTGAGTGGAAACTAGAAAATAACTAGTTTATATATTAGAGTGTAGTAGACATTACAAAGGGATCTTCAAATACTAGATATCTATACCATAGAAGGTGAGGACCAAGGGTGATGGAATTGCACCAACTCCACAACTAGCTGCAAAATTCAAGGTTCAGCCACCTAAATAGCTGAAGTATGGGCTACTTACAACTTCCATTCCACAAGGAGTTATATAGGAACAAGATGTGCTAGGAATGGTATATAAGTTGGAGTATAACCACCATGAGGTGTAGGAACTGAAGAAATTACCTGAATTTAATGAAGATAAATATGTTAAGAGGATCAACAATCATGCCAACTAGTGGTTGTTGAGGTTCAATAGTGGGCTACATGATTGGAGAATTTCTACAAACTAAATATCCTAGATATCCTACCTTTGGAAGGATATTGGAAGTCAACATATGTGTTAAATTGTTGTTAAATTGTGTGCTTGGTGGTTTCTTTTGGATATATGACCTAATTGAGATAAACACCTACCTAATATCTCAGATTACAGTGCTCCCCACTAATGGTGAAGATACAGAGCCCTTGGTTGAGAAGAAGAACGAGAAGGCAGTAGCCAAGGAAGTTACATAAAAATTCTCAACTATATGTCGATAGCATGGAATGACCATCTCTAGTATTAATGATAACGATGCTAGGTTTTCTACATAGCTCATGGCTTTTAAAATATTGAGGAAATTTAGGAAGGATCGGTTCCCAATAGGTGTGGTCATGACCATTGTAAAGTGTGTCGAAGGTATGCAGATGAAGTGGGTGAGTTTCTTGCTAAACCAATTCATGCAAGATTGTCTTGAGGCCTAGGAAAAGAATGTTGAGTTCCATTGCTCTTAGATATTTATATTGATATCCCTTAGGCTTGTAATATTTTAAAGGATACTTGGTTTCCACCATAAAATAAGCTAAATTTCATCACACCAAGTTTTATATCTCTTTGGTACACAACGAAAAAAAAATGATAGCAGGACAAAAATGTTGCATTATACGTTTGGAAGGAGGCGATAAACCATGTTATTAAACAAGTACCTCATATCCTTTCCCAAATTATTTAATCTTACAAAGTTGTGGCACAGTTCCATGCATCACCACACTTCGTGTACATCTAGGCCTGCATAGACCCAGGCGAGTAGTGTTTGTACAAGTCTTGATACGAGATCGACAAACTGACGGTGTCATAGACTGTAAATTATTGACTAAAAAAATAATGTATCCTTTCCATTGACAAGTAGCCAAAAGTTAAAAAAAATGGAAATGGTAAAAAGGAAGAGCACCAAAATCCACAACAAGAAAGGAAAATTTCCCCATAAAAGGAGGAATTCTTAGAGCCCCCACCACAGGAGGTTGAATAAGAGCATCTTGACACAGCATAGTGGGATCCTAAATAAGAGGAAGTTTTGTTGAGTGGGGAAAATAAACCACTAACAAGTCATGAGAAATAAGTGGAAGGCTAAGAAAATGACCAACCTAGAGACACCTAAGTTTGTCAGAGGAGGATTTAGAAAAAATGGTAGAGAAAATAAAAGAGGTGACAAAGTAAGGAACTTCCCCTATCATCACGACCATTGAAAAAACAACACAATGCAGAGGGAATTTCAAGACTAGATGTAGCATTAGTAGGAACAATTGTTCCTCCTAATTGATCAAAAATGGATGGTCACTCTTGCACCAATTGCGATAGAGCCAGGTGCCATGACAGAGGCAACTAATTCACCTCCTACACCAGTGAGATGACTATATTAGTTACAACCATATTATACCTCAATGGAATGTCACACCCTAGCTGTTCCCCTAGTTTCAATGTATTTTGTGGACATTTATTTTCAACAATGGTCCTAGGAATTTCCCCAAGTATATTTGGTTATATCACAATTATTGTTGGAGCGGGGTCCCCTAACCGCATTTTTGGTACAGTTTTGTAATATTTTGTAATAATTATTCTAGCGCAGGGGCTTTGGGGTGGGTCAAAGCCCCCAATGAATTTTAATGGGTCAAAGGGTAGACCAAGAGTTCGCAAACCACTGTTTATGAACCATAGAGTAGCGCAGGCTAATATGTTATAAATAGATGGATAAATAGAGTCTAGAGGTAGGTTAAGTTTTGGATCAAGCTTGGATACGAACTTGTGGATATTCTATGTCAATTATCTGGGTAAGAGCTCCTACTGGCTGTGTTTGTGGAGACCCCGAGTCCTGCTATGTGCAGACACTACTCGCTGTGTGTGCAGGCTAGTAAATATAGTCTATAATTTGGATCTGGATATTAATGAATGGGAATACTATTTTGTGATAGGTTGAGTACTTCTATGTTATGGTTATTGGTTGCTCTCTGCGTTATTTATAAATTTATTTTTGTTTGCTAAATACTGATGATTTACTAATGCGCAGGTGGATGCGATATTGAAAAAGGGGATGAATGCATAGATCTGGTTAGATTCAGTTGCTTTGCTTCTGTTAACATGCCATCTAATGATTTTTAAGCTTCGCTGAAGATATTCCGCCGATATAGTGTTAAGGTTTTATGTGTTAGGGCTTCTTCAGTGCAGGTCAGTTAGACCTAAAAAGACCCACTTAAATTAACTCTCTCTCTCAAGGTGCAAAAACCTGGTTCCAACACCCTCCCATACTACTTCAGGTGAGACCTTGACTTGCGCAAGCAGGCCATTACTGAAAGGGCCACTAGTACAGGGGTTTGTTGTTAGACCTTAAAAAAGAACCTGGGTCAAGACCCCTCAAACCAACAAATGGTTCCGTTGCCGAGACCGAGATCATTTTGAGAGAGAGATCAGGGAATTCCATGGGGTTATTGGCAGCCATTGAAGCCTAAACTTAAGGACTGGTTTGAAAAAAAAATTCAAGATTTCGCCCTAAAAGAGAATAGAAGTAAGAAGATGATTGCCGAAGAGTGGAATAACAAGTACAGTTTCACAGAGGTGCACGAAAAATTCTTTGTAACCTTCACACACGGACTGTAGGAGTGGCTGGAAAGGTTGGTGGATTTCCAAACATGTTGGAAAGACGATCAGGTCACATAGTGGACCCCTAAATTGATCCAACAGTTGCTGAATACTGATAAAAAAATCACCTGGACTGTAGATCACTCGGTTGATAGCGTTTTGGGAGTAATTTTAACTTAGTTTGTAGTCGATCACTTTGTGTCTTATTCTGAAGCCGAATGAAGGTTTTTCAAATGGTTTCGAGGTAAGTTCTTGCAAACCTTTATGCTGCTAATTAAGACATTTTTGTGTGAAAAGGGTGTCTTGTGCAGCCACACCGAGTGAATGACCTCCGACCAGAGTGGAAGCACGACACGAAGCGGTAAATGCTACCAGGTTAATCAATAATGGGATAGATCAGTATATAGCCCTTTAAGGTCTTTGCCTAACTTCAACCAGGGTAGGGCTGTAATATTCCAAATTTTTAGCATTCAAGCTAAATGGAATATTAGAGTTGTTTCATCACTAGGTAGGTGAATAAATGGGTAGGGAGGCCCATTAACCTCTTTAGAAGGATCAATAACACTCCTAATGTGAAAGGAGTAAGAATAAGAAGCTTATTTGAGCACCCTTGGGTGTGAATAGAGATGGGGACATGTTGATTCAGTCAACTTTGACCAAGTCAACAAGCTGTCTAGATACATTGAACCACCTTGATAGACAGCGCAGTTTTGGTGGAGTACAACTTGCATGAGCTTGATGGCATGTGTGTATGGGACCCAATGAGGAGAGGTTCAATTTCTATATATGGAGAGGATGGCGGCCTTTGTTATTCATGCTTTGGTATTTCGATATTTTTATCTTGTCTGTTTAGACTTGGCTTCCTCTTGTTATTTAGCAGGGTAGCACTGGGTGTTCCCGAGCAGGAATCCCACCTCTTCCCTTGAGAGGCCTCTTGGGAGAGCTTTTCCTATATTTCTCCACATCTATGCTCAATGCCAAGCATCATTCTTCAATCCCAGCGTTATTTCTGTAGCAGAATATTGCTGAGTTGCAAGGTGTTGCAGTGGAGGATTCTTACACCACTTCCGGGTTTATTTCTTAGTAGAAGGTGCCTTCCTTCTCTTGAGAAATCAGCTAGGAATAATTCTGAGCACATTTCATATCTTGGAAGTAGGCCAAAGTGGTTCTCATCTCCTACAGCACAGTCCCTTGTAGGAACTGCATCATTTGATGCAAAGTTGCTGCAGCAGGGTTAAGACCCTTGTTTTTAGCTAGTTTCCTAGGGAAAGGGCCAGTCCTTCTCTCGGAAAGCTAGAGGAAGGGATCCTCATCCCTCTTTTGTATTATTCAGCTACATTTTTATAATTTTTCAGTAAGACTGCATTTTCTGAGCTGAATATTTATATCTGCTCTTTCTTGTACATGTGTTTCATGAAACCCTTGCCGGGTTAGCTTTATAATGCAATAAGGAGGCCAGATCTCTATTTTCTTGGCATATTGTTCCATAAAGTTACAGAACCATGTTTTTTTATCATTTTACTATAGAAAACCTCATAAAATAACGATGTACATGCTTCAGTCTTTTTTTGCATAACTCAAGTCATGGGATTTGGCTATTTTTAAGTTGTTAGGTAGCCGGGAAGTCTGTTTAACATATAAAAAGGGATTTCTTTCTGATCTCATTTTTTATATGAGGGCCTAACAACATATTCTAAGGTAACCCAGTGTTATTTCACCCAGTAAAAACACAGATCTTCAAAAATAACGTTTCTAGGGTCTAATTCTTGCATTTTCCCCACTTGGGAATGTGTAGGCATTCTTCCTTTATTGTTGTTTCACTAAATTGAAGGCTATGTGTTTATGAACACATCATATTATTATATCTACTATATCTCCACATCTGTAATATCTTAAGATATTCCTGATAGTGTAGAATTTCCCAATTTTGGAATATTACAATGGTATCAAAGCTTCAATCTTAGCTCAGCCTATGGAACTCAGCCATGAAGCTATCCATATAAGGAGGGATGAACATAAATAAGACTCCATTATGTGGAGGAAAAATGGAAGATAGGCTTACAAAGCTTCTTCCAAAATCTGTGCAATGCATTAATGAAAATCTTAAGAAGATGAGAGGAGAGATGGAATCTCCGGAGGAGTTTGGATCTAGAGCTAGATATAGATTGGTACATAATAGATGTGAGCATGCAGCTACACCCAATTATGCACAGTGCAGTCAAATGCCTAGGTTTGCTGTGAGAGAGATGAAAGAAGAGGAAATGTCGGGGAAGGGAACTCTTAGCAATTTTCTGCAAGAGTATGAATCTCAAACTGAGAAGTTTAGAGATCATATTACTTTCAAAGATTTCTGCAAGATCAAGGTGGAGAGGAGCCAGCTGCATGACATGGATATATTTTCTCTATCTACCTTTTATGGATCCCCAACTTGCTCAGCCAAAGCTTGGGTGGAGGAGTTGTGTACTTATTTGCAGCAGCACCCAGTTTCTAAAGAAGAAGCCATCAGAGTTGCAGTGCTGCAAGGTAAGGCCTATGCTTGGTGGATGTTTGAGTCATTTTCATTGAAAATTTTTAATACTTATTCTTTTTCAAAGTTCACTAAAATATTGGTTGAAAGGTTTGATACAAAACATGAGATAATCAAACCAATGAATTTTTTGCAAAAGTTGGGAGGACCTGCAAACTCAAAACCACTTGAGAAACCTATTGGAGGAGGTCATATCTTGCATGATACCTTTATGGAGGTAATATATTTGTTTCATAACCTTGGATAAGAGGGAATGAAGGGTCCTTTTGCAAATAAGAATCCTCTATTTGAGAAGTTGCCTCCTATTCATATTGAAGATGGAGAGAAGGATGGGGGTTACAGCGCTGTCACATCTAGAACTTATCTAGTGCCTCATGCAGAGGAAGGAGGAGCACATTCTCCAATAGGAGGGTTTCTTGTGTCATTACAAGAAGTTCCCTAGGATCTCACATATGGGAGGCAAAGTAAAATCAATGAGCAGCATGATTGTGAGATGATATTGATGGAAGGAGAAGGTAGGGAGGAAGGACATCATCACTTGATGAGAAGCACACGCCCCTATCTATTTCAGAGAGCTGGTGCAAGGAGAAGGGAGACTAGTTTGCATTTTAAGGTAAAGGAAAAGGTTTCCCAACCATATGAACAATCCTCTCTTGCCATGGATGTCTCACTGCATGGAGGCATTCCACCGGGGAGGTCACCATATTTGGAGTTGGTAAGAGAAATATTGCCATTTGGTTCACCAATCTTGGACTTTGGAGAGGTAAAAAGTCTTGAAGGAGAATTTGACATGGGGGATGTCAAATTAGTAGGTAGCAGCATGAAGGAATTTTCACATGCCAGATCACCAATGCTGTCTCTTAGGAGGATTGATCCTTATTGGAGATCTCAGCTCTTAGTAGAGTACTCCAAGGATCTTGGTGCATGCATGATTCTTGATGACCCGAATAGAGATGATGAGTATATGGTGGATGATATGGTCATATATTCTCATGGCAGAGTCTTCTTGACTAGAGCTTCTAGTCTCAAGGAGAAGTTGCTACATGCAGCGCATGAGGACTTCTTTTCCATGAATTTTGATGCATATCTTTCCTTGGCAGAGGAGTTCATTTGGGATGGCATTCAACATGACATATTTCAGCATATGGAGAGATGCATATCCTGGATGGTGATAGATATGATGTCACAGCCACCTTCCTACTCATTTGGAGTAAGGGAGAATTTCCAGTTGAGCTATTTCAGCTCAAGACCTCAAGTGCATGATGGAGAATGTGCAATTTCACCTTATTTTTTGTACTTCTTGTCTTTTTATGAGCAGAATATTGTACCAAGGAGGATTATTCCTTCTTTCATATTGTATAATGATGTACTTGAAGCCATTTGTACCATTTATATTGACTATCTCATTAGTGGTTTGTGGGGGAAGCCACATGATTTTTGGTGTGCACCATTGGCACCCTTTTTTACTTTCATGTTTATATCTTATAAAATGATTGTGGCAGCAAAAAAGTGGCTGGAAAAGCACTTGCTTTTGTTTTATTTTATGCAGGCAAGGAATGCACTGCACTGGTTCCTTGTGTGGGACCTTGATCCACTTTCCGGTTGTCATGTGATAACTTGTTTCTATTGGTTTTTGCTTCCATGTATTGTTGATAACTCTATGTTCATGAGAAGCTTTGTTTGGAGAGTGGGATATGAGTTGAAGATGCCCATTGGGAGAATGATTCTCCCTAATTTTCATGATGCATGTTTCAGGAGAAGCAATGGATAGCCCATGATTGCCAAATTACATCTCTCTTCTTCATGTGGGAGAAGCCAATTGGAGAGTTTGAGTTTTTGGAGGAGGCACTTCATGGTTTATTTGTTTGATGGGGTAGCTTGGGCCACTCTTGGAGGTCATGAAATTTCAGCCCAAGATCAGTAGCATCCCCATACTTATCATAAATGGGGAGAGAAACCACATGGTTGGGAGGATCTGATCTCTCCATGCAGCCCCAACACATTGCATGAACCAGGGGTTGAGGATATTTTTGAGCTGACTAGATTGGCTCATTTCATTTGGATGATAGCATGGGTGTGGGAGTCACTCAATGGGAATAATATTCCTCATGTTCATCATCACTCCTACCATTGGACAACGGGGAGGTTTCCACTTACATCTTCCACCTTTCTATGGTGTGAGCCATATGGTTTTGCATGCTTGGGAGGAGACATTGGAAGATATATTTGTAGCAGATCATGTTGAGTAGTGGTGGAGACTTTTTGATGAGGAGGCCCCAAGAAGAGGAGGGGAGGATTTTTCTCTCCTTATACAGTTGCTTGAGGACAAGCAACATTATGGAGGGGAGGACTGTAATATTCCAAATTTTTAGCCTTCAAGCTAAATGGAATATTAGTGTTGTTTCATCACTAGGTAGGTGAATAAATGGGTAGGAGGCCCATTAACCTCTTTAGAAGGATCAATAACACTCCTAATTTGAAAGGAGTAAGAATAAGTAGCTTATTTGAGCACCCTTGGGTGTGAACATAGATGGGGACATGCTGATTCAGTCAAATTTGACCAAGTCAACAAGTTGTCTAGATACATTGAACCACCTTGATGGACAACGCAGTTTTGGTGGAGGACAACTTGCATGAGCTTGATGGCACATGTGGATGGGACCCAATGAGGAGAGGTTCAATTACTATATATGGAGTGTTGGAAATGTTGTCATTGATGGAAAAGGAGAGAAGAAAAATAACATAGTAGCAGAGGCAGCAACAAGAGAAGCAAAATAGCAGAGTTGCAGAGGCAGCAAAAAGAGAAGAAAAGCAGCACAAAGTGGAAGAAAAGAAGCAGAGAAAGAGAGGCAAGAAGAGGGACCATGAGACATGAAGAAAAGAGCAAAAGAATAGGATAAATCTGGGGGTATAGAGTAGAGTTGAGAGAGGATTCACGAGGAAGGAATAAACAAATACAGAGGCAGAGCCGTGAGATGAAACGGTCGGGAAATAGAGAAAGGCTGCAGAGAATACAGTGCAATAGAGACAGAGAATATAGAGGCTGCAGAGAGTACAGTGAAACAGAGACAGAGAATAGAAGAGGCAGAGACAGAGAATAGCAGAGGCAGAGACATATAATACAGAGGCAGAACCATTAACAAACCAACAGTGAAATGATCACAGGAGATGCAGAACAGTGCAGAAAAGGCAGAACTGAGAAGCTAAATAACAGCGGGGTTCTATGTATATGGGTCAATGCACAATTGGTACATTTAAATGAACAATATAGGTTAAAATAAACCATTGAAGAGAAATTATAAAATACTAGAACCTGGAGTCAAGAGCGGAACCCTGAGCAAACAGTGAAACCGGTGCTCAAAAACCAGTGGGTTCGCGCGATAGTTGAAGTGGTAAGCAGAATTGTCAAAAAGAACGTGATATATGTCATTGATGGCCACGTGTCCTAAAGAGGTTTTCTAATACAACTCTTTTCGCGTAACTTTGGAATATTATGCGACGAGCATATAAGTTGCGCGATATTGCGCGTCGTCCGTCGGATGGGGGACCAAAGCTCAGTTGGAGTGTGAGAGCAGATTGACCATCCGATCAAAAGAGGAGTTGTGAGGAAGAGAACCGAGGCTGTGGGACCTACATTCATAGCTGCGGAGCCAAATTATTATGCTAATTTCTGTGTATTATGTGTGTTATGAAATTTAAGGTGGAGGTTATAACGTATATTAATATATGTTGATATATATGAAGCGTACCTGTGTAATTGATTTTTTTTATGCTGAGCACAGCATGTCCATATGCATGGTATATACCTATGTTGAATTATGATTAAGCCAAAGGTTGAGTTATTCCACGTGAATTTGAATACATGGCAGAGTGTTCCAGGGAAAATTTTAAGGATGGATGTCCATTTGAAAGTTTAAAAACCTTGGCGAATCTTAGTATCTATAATAGAAAATGTATAAAATGTTTGATGATATTTTTGTTAAAATATGTAAATTTATGATTATATTGTATTAGTATATATGAGATCTTAGCGATTTTTAAGGTAGAATAATTTCATACTATAAAATTTGGGTGAATTATTTTTAGAAAAAATGGAAATTGGCGAATATTTTTTTTGGAAAAAGTATAGAAAATTAGTCCACGTGCGAATATTAGCCCCTAAAATTTTCCCTAGAGTGTTCACATACAAGTTAAATGTGTGGGTTTATCATAAGGTTCCTAATAAATTGAACGGGATCGGTATATATGTCCATATATTATAATTGATATGCAAGTCAGCAAGGAGTGATACGTATGATGGTCATCATATAGTAGTATGTTGTGGCCCCGAGCGCTATTACATGAAGTCAGGGTTTGATATCTATTTCAATGTTAATATGTTACATGGCTAATTCTATACTGTGAGCGGAAGCATTAAAGAAAATATGGAGCCCGAGAGGTTATATATATATATATATATATATATATATATATATATATATATATATATATATATATATATGTGTTGGGCTTAAGTCTGAGTCCAAGACTTAATATAATGTTGACGAAAGATATTGTATGTGTAGTGTGGGACCCCCTACATAAAATTTCAAGAATATTAACCCAAGTTGAAGGATACATGAAAGCCCAAGCAACAAAGTATATATATATATGGGTAGTGCTTTACATACAAAGGACCAAGACTACAATACAAAACATATGTATTACATTATTGTGCGCGAGATCAAAAGAAACAAAAGGTTCTATTGTTTGGGCTTAAAACAAATGAAGTAGTATATGGTGGGACCCGAGTCACGAATCGCATCGGAGAAAAGTATGGCAGCGGAACGTGTTGACAAAATTTCCGATTGAGGTAGCAAACCCGATTCACTTATATACAGTGAGACTTATATTTGTTTGAATTTCGCCTTAAAGCACATAGGAACAATTCATCACATCGGAAGTAAAAGTGCAATTGAACAAACTATTGAATATTGCGATCGCAATGGTACGATCCAATTACAACCGTCGAATCATTGAAAATTGCAACTGTTGGATCTTAAGAAATTCAGAGTGGGGTCTACAGTGACCCATCACATTGGCGCAGTGAAGTGAACAGTGATTAATCGCATCGGAGGAAAACATAACATCGGAGCATTCTATTGAAAGTTGTGATTGCGATTATCGCATCGGGTCTTTCGCAAAGGCTTATCACATCGGAGCATAAGAAAATTTCGGATGGTAGGCTCGAAAGGGAATTTTATGTATTAAAGGGTCTTTTATTATGGTTCCGAGAGGCATTTTCATTATATTGAACAGGCAGTTTATGCATTAAAAATGACTTTATTATTACGCTGAGAGTTGAATGGAATTATATAAAATGCGCTGTTACATATATGCAGCAGTTACACCACGGCAGTGAACAGGAGAGCAAACAGAGCCGAAAAAGACAGACACAGTCATAGAAAAGACAAACACACGGTGATTCAAAACTAAATGGGTTAATTTGTAATCCACATTGTAACTAAATGTATACGTTTTTTATTGGTTTATATTGTTTTTGATGCACTGGAAAGTATCCGTAGGAAATAAAACTCCACTATAAAACTGAAAGTTGTATAAATTTCTGGGATTTTCTGAATGAGATGGAAAAAGAAGTGAGGAGGCAGAATGTAAAGAGTCAGGGCTATTCACTTTGAATTCCCTATGGAATATGAAATGTTATGAGGAAAACTGTATAAATCATATCACTTTGATATGCAAAGAGAGGTTAGAGAATGCAGAGTATGAAGTATTGAGGCAGAGAAGAGGAGTAGAAAGAGATGCTACAAAACATAGTTGATATCTGAGGTAAATCAACAAATATTTTCTTTTGATTGAATGAGGAAGTTGGAGCTTCCCTATCAAGTTGAAGCTTGATAGATGTCAATTGTAGCTGACTAAGGTTGGAGCCTCCTATAGGTTGGTGCCTGTAGAAAATTAGTGGTGAGAGGGAGTCGGAGCGTGCCTTTGCATCACAACAATAATAAGATGTGGTTTTCTCCCTTTATGGGTTTCCACTTATATCTGTTGTCTCTGTGTGTGTTTCCTATGTGTTGAAATGTTCTACTCAATCTTCTTAATGCTTGTTGCTCTCATAATAAGCTTGGTGTAACATTATCTTAATACTTGCCGCTTCATATTAAGACTGTTCACATATTAAGTTGGTTATAAAATTAAGTTGTAAATAATCTTAATGAAAAGTTTTAAAAATATCATGTATGTGTTAAAAAACATTCACCCCCCCCCCCCCCTCTCGGTTTAACTAAGGATTCAACAATTGGTATCGAAACCCAGTTATTTTAGTACCGGTTTAACCTTTGAAAGGGAATCCTAGGTCCCAGGGATGGCTAGTCAAGAAGGAAGATCAACCCGATAAAGCCCATTTTTTCCTTCGGTGATAGTATACATACGGAAAATTAGAATGAGAAACATACATAATATCTCTAGGAATAGAAGTTTAATTTGCTGTGGAATTTGGATATGCCCAAAAGGCAACTAACTCAGCAAAGGCAACTAACTCAGAGAAAGAAGCTAAAAAAGACTTTGTAGCCAATGAAAAGGCCATGAATGCAATCTTAAATGGACTATGTGAGGCTGAAATTATCAAAGTAATGCATAGAAAGTCTGCCAAAGAAATGTGGGATACTCTTGAAAACATCCATGAGGGAAACAAAAAGGTAAAGACAACCAAACTTCAAGTATATAGAGATCAGTTTGAAAATTTGAAAATGAATGATGATGAAGATATTGGCAGCTTCTTCTTAAGAGTTGCAGAAATTTTTAATAATATGAAAGATCTTGGAGAAACCATACCAAAATGTGTAATTGTACAAAATATTCTAAGATCTCTTCCACCCAGCTTTAACCCCAAGGTTTCTACCATAGAAGAAACAGCTGATTGGGAAACCTTGACCATGAAATAGTTACTTGGAAATCTAACAGCCTATGAAATGAGACTCCCACAGAAGAAGCCAAGTGCGAGGGAGGCAACTTTTAAAATAGAAAAGAAGAAAGAAGAAAAGGAAGAGATATGCTCTTTCTCTGATGAAGAAGAGGATAAATTTGTCAAGATAATGGATAGAGGCTCAGGTAAATATAAAGGTAAACTTCCATTCAAATGCTTTAAATATGGAAGAGTTGGACACTATGCTGCTAAGTGTCCTCATAAGAAAGCAAGGAATCAGGCTCAAGAATCAGAGAAAACTACATCAAAGAACTGGCAGAAAGGAAAGAAATTTAGTATAAAATCTTTCTATGCTCAACAAAACAGCAGTGCATATGAAAACTCAAATGAACCCTTAAGTGAAGAAGGCACCTCTGAATTTTTATTGATGGCCATATAAGAACTTGAAGGAATCCTTCTAGAAGATGAAGAAGAAGGTGAAGTTGACCTTGAGGGGGAGCTAAGAAGTGCCATGGAGGAGATTGACAGACTCAAACTGAAGTGCAGAAAACAAAAAGACATTCTCCTCAAGTATGTAAGAGAAGAACAAAATTCAGAAGTCCTCATGCAGCTGAAGGTAGAGCTTGAAGAATCCAAGAAGATAGAAGACATGTTACTTAAGCAAATCAAGGATAAAACTCAGGAACAAGAGAAGTTGGAAGAAGAAGTAGTATGTCTGAGGAAGAAATTAGAAAATGCTCAAAGGAAAGTGTCTATAAATTCTTCTCAAATGACAAGCTTTGGTAAGTTGAACGAACTTATGGATGCTCAAAGATCTCCTCTGATAAAAACTGGGATAGGCTATGAAGGAGGATCAAGTAAAGGCAAAGAAAAAGAAAACAAAAATATTATTTTTGTAAAAGCAAAGAAGGATGATGAAGCAGCTCAAATGATTCCTACAAAGGAAGAAACATGCAATGAAGGAGACAAAAACCAGAAGAAACCTCTAATAACAAAGAATGAAATAAATACTCAGCCAACAGAAAAAACCTCATATACCCCTGAGTATGTCAAATTTGGAAGCCATCAAAGGAGATTCTTCCCTCCTATGAAAAATACCACCTGTTATGCTTGCCACAAGCTGGGACATATTGCTGCAATTGTCATACAAGGAGGATTAATTCAAACCAGCAAAGGATGCAAACAGTGAAGAGACTGTCTCAAGAAAAAAAATGGAGAAGACAACCTCACATCAAGTATGCAATTTTTTTCTATGGTTACTGTTTTTATTGTAAGGAACTTGGCCATAAAATCATTGAGTGCAGAAAATATGGACAAAGATTGATGATCAACACCTCAAGGAGGTTTATGAATCATGGAGATTTTACTCATACTCACAATTATGCAAAAATTATGATCAAATGTTGTGTATGCAATAAAATTGGACATATGCCCTCCAAATTTCCTCTCAGAGAACATGGTTCATCATCTCACAAAAGGTACCAAACAAAAGGATGCTTCCAGTGGAAAAAGAAGGTGAATAAATGTGACCTTGCTCTAACTACTCAAGACCTGAAAAGCCATTGGTATTTGGATAGTGGCTACTCAAAACATATGACCGGAGATAGAAGCAAGTTTATAACCTTTGATGAAAAGAAATCTGGAAATGTTACTTTTGGCAATGATAAAGTAGGAAAAATCAGAGGAAAAGGCTCAGTCAGCCTAGAAAATGGCAGAGGAAAGGCCCAAGATGTACTATTTGTAGATGGGTTGAAAGCAAATTTACTGAGTTTCAGTCAAATGTGTGATAAAGGCTGTGAAGTTCTTTTTAGAGCACAATACTATGAATTCAGATCAAGCACCACATGAAAGACTCTGCTCAAAGGTGTTCGAACAGAGAGTAATGTCTACATAGTGAAAGAGGAGGATGAAGCATGCCATCTTAGATAAATTGAGGAGTCATGGTTATGGCATAGGATATTGGGACATCTTATCTTCGACCATATCATCAGACTGAGCAAGAAGAAAGCTGTCAGAGATATGCCAGCAATAAAAATGCCTTCAAATACCATATGCAAATCTTGCCAATTGGGAAAACAGACCCGAACATCCTTTAAGACCAAAGATGAGCTATCAAAAAGTAGGTCACTTCAGCTTGTTCACATGGATCTGTGTGGACCTTCAAGAACTAAAACACCAAGTGGAGAATCCTACTTCATGTTGATAATAGATGATTTCTCAAGAATGACATGGGTTGCATTTCTTAAATATAAATCGTAAGAACTTGAGAAATTCAAAATATTCAAGGCATTGGAAGAAAATCAAACAGGATGCAAGCTAAAGTGCATTAGATCAGACAGAGGAGGGGATTCACAGACTATGACTTTGCAGACCTATGCAATGAAAATGGGATAAAGCAATAGTTTACCATTGTAGGGACACCTCAACAGAATGGAGTGGATGAGAGACAAAACAGGTATGTACAACAAATTGCCAGAGCCATGATGCAAGAGAGTAACATTCCTCAAACCTTCTGGGCAGAAGCAGTACACACAGCTGTGCATATCCTTAACAAATCTCATTTAAGGCCAAGCAGTGACAAGACTCCCTATGAACTATGGCATGGTAAACCAGCTTCAATCAAGCACTTTAGAGTCTTTGGAAGAAAGTGTTACATAAAGAATAATGATGAAAATCTGGGGAAGTTTGATGCAAGAGCAGATGAAGGGATATTTTTAGGATATGCTTCCAAGAGTAAAGGTTAAAAGTGCTACAACAAGACTCTTCGAAAAATTGTGGAAAGCATTGATGTAAAATTTGATGAAGAACTTCCAAACAAGACAAGAAGTACAGGTTGCAGCAATCCTCCAGAAGACTATGAAGAAGATAACCAAGATGATGATGAAATAAGCAAGACAACAAAATATGTTGAACTGAGCTTGAAAGCCCCCTCAAGATACACTCAAAAGAACCATCGAGAAGATCAAATCATTGGAGACAAGAGTGTAGGAGTCCAGACAAGAAGGCAGCTAACTGAACAAACAGAAGAGGTATACATAGCTATGTTATCACAAATAGAGCCAAAGAAGTTTGAAGAAGCCAGCAAGGACAAGTATTGGGTGAATGCTATGAAGAATAATTGGACCAAATTGAGAAGAACAATACTTGGGAATTAGTTCCTAGACCCACTGAAAAAAATGTCATAGGCTCAAAATGGGTATTCAAGAATAAAATGAATGAGCAAGGATAGGTAATTAGGAATAAAGCCATAATTTTTTGCAAAGGATATTCACAAATCAAAGGACTTGATTACGATGAAACATTTACCCCTATAGCCAGAATGGAAGCTATCAAAATTTTTCTGGCCTTTGCATGCTACCAAGACTTCAAGGTATATCAAATGGATGTGAAATATGCATTTCTGAATGGAGATCTAGAAGAAGAAGTCTACATGGAACAACCAGAAGGACTCTCATTAACAGACAAAGAAGACTATGTGTGCAGACTAAAGAAGGCTCTATATGGACTAAAAAAATCTCTTCGTGCTTGGTACTCAAGGCTAGATAAGTACTTTCAAAAACAAGGCTTTAAGAGAGGAGGAGTAGACAACAATCTATACATAAAAGCCCATGAAAATGAATTCTTGATTGTTGTAGTATATGTTGATGACATTATGTTTGGAAGCAACAAAGATGAGCTAGCAAAAGGATTTGTTGAAGAGATGAAATCAGATTTTGAGATGTCTATGATTGGAGAGCTCACCTTCTACTTAGGACTTCAAATTCAGCAAAAGAACACAGGTACATTCATCTCACAGGAAAAATACTTAAAAGAGATGTTGAAAAAGTTCAAAATGGAAGACTGCAAACTTGTGTCAACTCCCATGATCACTGGATGCAAGCTATGTGCTGATGATGGATCTGCTGATATAGATCAAAGACTCTACAGATCCATGATAGGAAGTATGTTGTACCTAACAACATCAATACTAGACATCATGTTGGCAGTAGGACTTGTGGCTAGATATCAAGCAACACCAAAGAAAAATAACCTTCTAGTAGTCAAAAGAATATTTAGATATCTACAAGGAACTGTACAGTATGGGCTATGGTATCCAAAAGGCAAGAGCTTCATATTGACAACATATACAGATGCATATTGGGCCAGCTGTGTAGATGACAGGAAAAGCACAAGTGGAGGTGAATTCTACTTGGGAAAAAGTCTAGTGGCATGGCTAAGCAAGAAACAAACATCCATCTCTCTATCTACAGCAGAAGCAGAATACATAGCAGCAGCAGCATGTTGCACACAAGTCATGTGGATGAAACAAACCCTCCAAGACATGAAGGTAAGCATTGATGAACCTATCTCTATCAAATGTGATAATACAAATGCTATAATTATTTCAAAAAATCCTTTACTTCATTAAAAAACTAAACACATCCCAATCAAGTACCATTTCCTAAGAGAACAAGTAGCACAGAAGGTAGTGAAGTTGGAATATGTGCCAACAAAAGAAAAAACAACAGATATATTCACAAAACCTCTTGCTAGAGAGCCATTCGAATATCTGAGAAACAAACTAGGGGTAGTGTCTTCAGATACTACTCTTTGACAGAAAATGAAAGCTTCATTCCAGGGGGAGAACAGAAAAGAAGACATCATTCCAGGGGGAGAATAGAAAACAAGACATCATTCCAGGGGGGCATCAGTCAACAAAGAAAGTCACAAAAGAGCTAGAGCAACTAAGTAGAACATGAAACGGGTCCTCAAGATCAGAATAATATGGACGAGGTTTAAAAGCACACGGGAAAATAGGCAACCCTTTGCCATTGATGTCAAAGGGGGAGGAAGAGCAAGCAACAGAAGAAAGGGTCCTAGAAGGCAAGCAGAGGAAGTGTATTTCCATCAATGCCAAAAGGGGAGATTGTTGGAAATGTTGTCATTGATGGCAAAGGAGAGAAGAAAAATAACAGAGTAGCAGAGGCAGCAACAAGAGAAGAAAAATAGCAGAGTTTCAGAGGAAGCGAAAAGAGAAGCAAAGCAACACAAAGTGGCAGACAAGAAGCAGAGAAAGAGAGGCAAGAAGAGGGACCATGAGACATGAAGAAAAGAGAAAAAGAATAGGAGAAATCTAGGGGTACAGAGTAGAGTTGAGAGAGGATTCACGAGGAAGGAATAAAAAAATACAGAGGCATAGCTGTGAGATGAAACAGTGGAGCAGCAGAGAAAGGCTGCAGAGAATACAGTGCAACAGAGACAGATAATACAATGGCTACAGAGAGTACAGTTAAATAGAGACAGAGAATAGCAGAGGCGGAGATATAGAACAACAGAGGCATAACTGTTAACAAACCAACAGTGAACTGATCACAGGAGATGCAGAATAGTGAAGAAAGGGCAGAACTGAGAAGCTAAATAACAACGGGGTTCTATGTATATGGGTCAATGCACAATTGGTACATTTAAATGAAGAATATAGGTTAAAATATACCATTGAAGCGAAATTATAAAATACTAGAACCTGGAGTCAAGAGCGGAACCCTGAGCAAACAGTGAAACCGGCACTCAAAAACCAGTGGGTTCACGCGATAGTTGAAGTGGTAAGCAGAATTGTCAAAAAGAACGTGATATATGTCATTGATGGCCACGTGTCCTAAACCGGTTTTCGAATACAACTCTTTTCGCGTAACTTTGGAATATTATGCGATGAGAATATAAGTTGCGCGATATTACGCGTCATCCATCGGATGGGGGACCAAAGCTCAGTTGGAGTGCGAGAGCAGATTGACCGTCCGATCAAAAGAGGAGTTGCGGGGATGAGAACCGAGGCTGTGGGACCTACATTCATAGCTGCGGAGCCAAAGTATTATGCTAAGTTCTGTGTATTATGTGTGTTATGAAAGTTAAGGTGAAGGTTATAACGTATATTAATATATGTTGATATATATGAAGCAGACCTGTGTAATTGATTTTTTTTATGCTGAGCACAACATGTTCATATGCGTGGTATATACCTATGTTGAATTATGATTAAGCCAAAGGTTGAGTTAGTCCACGTGAACTTGAATACATGGAAGAGTGTTCACATACAAGTTAAATGCGTGGGTTTATCATAAGGTTCCTAATAAATTGAACGGGGTCGGTATATATGTCCATATATTCTAATTGATATGCAAGTCACCAAGGAAAGCTACGTATGATGGTCAGCATATAGCAGTACGCCGTGGGCCCGAGCGCTATTACGTGAAGTCGGGGTTTGATATCTATTGCAATGTTAATATGTTACATGGCTAAGTCTATACTGTGAGCGGAAGCATTAAACAAACTTTGGAGCCCGAGAGGTTATATATATATATATATATATATATATATATATATATATATATATATATATATATATATGTGTGTGTGTGTGTGTGTGTGTGTGTGTGTGTGTGTGTGTGTGTGTGTGATGTTGGGCTTAAATCTGAGTCCAAGACTTAATATAATGTTGACGGAAGATATTGTATGTGTGAGTATTGGAACCCCCTACATAAAATTACGAGAATCTTAACCAATTTGAAGGATACATGAAAGCAAAAGCGGCAAGATCAACCACAAATATATATGGGTAGTGCTTTACATACAAAGGACCAAGACTAAAATACAAAACATATGTATTACATTATTTTCCTCGAGATCAAAAGAGCCAAAAGGTTCTATTGTTCGGGCTTAAAACAAATGAAGTAGTATATGGTGGGACCGAAGTCACGAATTGCATCGGAGAAAAGTATGGTAGTGGAACGTGTTGACAAAATTTCTGATTGAGGTAGCAGACCCGATTCACTTATAAACAGTGAGACTTATATTTTTTTGAATTTCGCCTTAAAACGCATCAGAGCAATTCATCGCATCGGAAGTAAAAGTTCAATTGAACAAATTGTTGAATATTGTGATCGCGATGGTGCGATCCAATCGCAACCGTCGGATCATTTAAAATTGCAACCGTTGGATCTTAAGAAAGTTAGAGTGGGGTCTACAGTGACCCATCGCTTCGACGCAGTGAAGTGAACAGTGATTAATCGCATCGGAGAAAAACAGAACATCGAAGCATTCTATTGAAATTTTCAATTGCGATTATCGCATAGGGTCTTTCGCAAAGGCTCATCGCATCAGAGCATAAGAAAATTTCGGATGGTGGGCCCGAAAGAGAATTTTATGTATTAAAGGGTATTTTATTATGGCTCCGAGAGGCATTTGCGTTATATTGAACAGACAGTTTATGCGTTAAAAACTACTTTATTATTACACCGAGAGTTGAATGGCATTATATAAAATGTGTTGTTACATATATGCAGTAGTTACACCACGACAGTGAACAGGGGAGCAAATAGAGCCAAAAAAGACAGACACGGTCACAGAAAAGACAAACACACGGTGATTCAAAACTGAATGGGTTAATTTTTAATCCACATTGTAACTGAATGTATACGTTTTTGATTGGTTTATATTGTTTTTGATGGACTGGCAAGTCTCCATAGGAAATAAAACTCCACTGTAAAACTGAAAATTGTATAAATTGCTGAGATTTTCTAAATGAGCTGGAAAAAGAAGTGCGGAGGCAGAATGCAAAGAGTCAGGGCTATTCACTTTGAATTCCCTGTGGAATACGAACTGTTATGAGGAAAAATATATAAATGATATCACATTGATATGCAGAGAGAGGTTAGAGAATGCAGAGAATGAGGAATTGAGACAAAGAAGATAAGAAAAAGAAGAAGCAGAAAGAGATGCTACAGAACAGAGCTGAAGTTGGAGCTTCCCTATCAAGTTGAAGCTTGATAGATGTTAGTTGTCGCTGAGTGAGGTTGGAGCCTCCTGTAGGTTGGTGCCTGCAGAAAAATAGTGGTGAGAGGGAGTTGGAGCTTGCCTTTGCATCACAACAATAATAAGATGTGGTTTTCTCCCTTTATGGGTTTCCACTTATATCTTCTATCTCTGTGTGTGTTGCCTATGTGTTGATATATTCTATCCAATCTGCTTATTTTTTGTTGCTCCCATAATAATTTTGATGTCACATTAACTTAATACTTGCTACTGCATATTAAGACAGTCCACATATTAAGCTGGTTATAAAATTAAGTTGTAAATAAGCTTGATGAAAAGTTTAAAAAGCTCATGTATGTTTTAAACTGATTCACCCCGCCCCCCCCTCTCAGTTTAACTAAGGATTCAACATGGAGAGGATGGAGGCCTTTGTTATTCATGCTTTGGTATTTTGATCTTTTTATCTTGTCTTCTTAGACTTGGCTTCCTCTTGTTGTTTAGCAGGGTAGCACTCGGTGTTCCCGAGCGGGAATCCCACCTCTTCCCTTGAGAGGCCTCTTGGGAGAGCTTGTCCTATATTTCTCCTCATCCAGGCTCAAGGCCAAGCATAATTCTTCAATCCCAACGTTATTTCTGTAGCAAAAGATTGCTGAGTTGTAGGGTGTTGCAGTGGAGGATTTGTACACCACTTCCAAGTTTGTTTCTCAGTAGAAGGTGCCTTCCTTCTCTTGTGAAATCAGCTAGGAATATTTCTGAGCACATTTCATATCTTGGCATCAGGCCAAAGTGGTTCTTATCTCCTACAGCGCAGTCCCTTGCAGGAACTACGTCATTTTATGCAAAGTTGCTGCAGCAGGGTTAAGACCCTTGTTTTTGAGCTCCTAGGGAAAGGGCCAACCCTTCTCCCAGAAAGCTAGAGGAAGGGATCCTCATCCCTGTTTTGTATTATTTAGCTTATTTCTGTAATTTTGCAGTAAGACTGCATTTTCTGAGATAAATATTCAGATATTCTCTTTCTTGTACATGTGTTTCATGAAACCCTTGTCGAGTTAGCTTTATAATGCAATAAGGAGGCCAAATCTTTGTTTTCTTGGCATATTGTTCCATAAAGTTCCAGATCCATGTTATTTTCATTTTACTACATAAACCCTCATAAAATAACGTTGCATATGCTTAAGTCTTTTTCTGCATAACTCAAGTCATGGGATTTAGCTATTTTTAAGCTGTTAGGTAGTGGGGAGGTTTGTTTAACATATCAAAAGGGATTTATTTATGATCCCCTTTTGCATGTGAGGGCCTAAAAACATATTCTAAGGGAACCCAGCATTATTTCACCTAGTAAAAATGTAGATCTTCATAAGTAACACTTCCAGGGTCTAATTCCTGCATTTTCCCCACTTGGGAATGTGTAGGCATTCTTCCTTTGCTGTTGTTTCACTCAATTGAAGGCTACGCATTTATGAACACGTCATATTATTCTATCTGCTAGATCTCCACATCTGGAATATCTTAAGATATTCCCGATAGTGTAGAATTTCCCAATTTTAGAATATTACAAGGGTTGCGCACGTAGAGACCAGTCCCCCGGCTACGCCATCGTTGAACCCATGCAAGGGTAATAATTCTCCTACCCCACCTCCGCCACTACCTTCAGATGATATGTATGCGCACATGAAGCTACCCACCTTTAAGGGTGCTGGGGACGAGGACATGGAGCGATTTTGGTTTTTAGCAGAGTCGATATGGACTGCATAGAATATTAATAATGATTTTGTCAAGAGAGTACAGGTGTACATAGCCTTTGAAGGAAGGGCCCTGGATTGGTTCATGGGATACATTATCCAATAGACGAATCCTTCAATACAAGACATTAAGGATTCCCTAAGTAGAAGTTTTGGAAGCCTAAGTCCTACTCTCAATGCGTGGTCGAATTGAAATATTTTAACCAGGGAACTACCAAGTCCATCTGGGAAGCTGACCAGTGGCTGAAGAAGGTCATCAATGATGGAGGATTTTTCTATGAGGACAAGCAACACAAGGCATGGTTTATCACCATGTTGTTACCACATCTGCACAGACCTATGGGACAATAGAAGATCGACTCCCAGGAAGAAGCCTTGGAGATTTCCATGAAGCTAGAAGTTGTGCCAAGATATGATACTCAATTTGTGGCACTGAAGATCCAAAGCCAGCTAGAGGCAATGCACTTATAAATTCAAAACTTGCGAAGGGATTGGGGAAAAGAAGCTACCCTGGATGTCTGGTGCACGCTGCGGGGTATTGGGCTACACTAAGGATCAATTCCCTCTATTGTCATATTATATTTAGGCTGGGGGACCAAGTCCTCTACACCCTAGGGACGTGGCTAGAACAAGTACCCCCATGCTGTGGTGCACCGACTTTTGGGTAGCATGAAGACATGACACAAATCACTTCCCGCGACTAGGTTCCTATGTCCCAGAACTGAAGCAACAATGGTGCGGATTCTTCTCGTGAGTGGGTCATGATGAGTACAACTGCTGACCACTCAACCTGATGGTAGATAGGGGAAAGCTATATAGGGTAAAGGTTGACCCTTAATTACCACTATCTCCCTCGGCGTGGGGAGGATCCCCTGTAAGAGGAAGGGGAGGAGGGAGAGGCGGGAGTGCAAGTTGAGGACGAGGGCAACTAATTTTATACAATTGTGGGGATGTGGGAAATTATACAAGATATTTCCCAAAATTTGCGCGCCAATCCTGCAGATATTGCAGAAAATTTGACCATGTCATTGAATAATGTCCAGTACTGATAGCAAATATGCAGGAGAAACAACAGACACCCACGCAGAATGTACAACGGGCTAAGGCAGAACCACGAGATGATGGGCCAAGTATCAATTTGATTATGCATGGTGGCATTGCCACTAGAGGAGCTGAGGAAAAATCTGCAGCTGAACCACTGATTAGGAGAGCTGCTGAGAAAAAGGAAAGCCTAGATCTGAAAGGAGAAAGAAACCTTCATTGAAGCTCAGAAGGAGATGACCAAGGACGAAGCATCCAAATTGAGGACTTCGGTAGATCCAAAAGAAAATGAAGCAGTTAAGCCATTCCTCCAGGCATGTATGAATCTACTCCATAACTAGATGGTGGTGGAGGATCTCCAAGAATTAATAGACAGCTACGCAGAAAAGGTTGCTCCACAAATAGAGGTTAAAACTGTGAACAAGGTTTATAAGAACAAAAGAAAGATTAGTCGAGAGATGCGTATGACTATGAAAATTGGGGATTATTAAATGGATCAAGTCATCCTAGACTTAGGATCAGATGCCAATTTTATACCCAAGAAAACGTAGCAACGGATGGAAGAACCCAAGTTGGAGTGGTCCACTATTCAGTTACGAATGGCTAACCAGCAGAAGATCATTCCACTAGGCAGGTTGTCAAAGGTTGTGGTAGACATTGCAGGAGTTAAATTCTATGCAGATTTTGAAGTAATATAGATTGTGGATGATGTAGACTCTTATCATGTGATCTTAAGTCTGGACTGGGCCATTGACATGGGGGGTATCATCAATCTAAAGAGAAAAAGTATTATCTTTGAGAACGAGGGTACACGGGTAATATTACCCTTGGATTTAGCAGAAGGTGAACGATATACAGAGCCAGTGCGTGAGGAGGAGGATGTTGATCACATTTACAAAATAATTTCTCGAGATGGTGATTGGATCAACCCCATGGCTGATGGCATGTTGTGTTGGGAGAAAGATAATGAATGCCTCTTAGACTCAGATGGGGAGATAGAAAATTTTCAG
Source organism: Pinus albicaulis (assembly GCA_034641835.2). Classification (NCBI taxonomy): domain Eukaryota; kingdom Viridiplantae; phylum Streptophyta; class Pinopsida; order Pinales; family Pinaceae; genus Pinus; species Pinus albicaulis. Next base: position 945,856,222 of record CM076573.1, read on the forward strand.
AACTGGTTGCATGACGTATCTGCGCTACGGTGCCTTAAGATCATAAAGAGCTTCCGATGCATCTCCTCAGAGGTAAGAGAACTGCCCTACTTTGATGAATCTGGTAGTGTTAAGGATTTTCTTAAAGAATTCAAAGCAGATGTCCCCGAAGAATGGAGGTTTTGGGCACTTGAATTGGCTATGCGTGCAACCCCTGCGTGGTGGTGGGAAACGCATAAGGAGGATTTCCAGGACATGGAGGAATGCCGAAAAATGATGATCCTATGATTTGAACCTCCAGCTAACCCACCCATGGAACTCTTCTCTGGTCGTGGGAATCCGTGCAATCACTTGGCTATCTGGATGGAATTATGGAATGAAAGGACTTGGAATGAATGGGTCCATATGTTTATTCATGCCTTAGGACCAATCCCCACCATTTGGTATTTGGATGCAGAGCTTCACCAACTCACTCATCACTGAGGTACAATGACATAATAATTCATGAAGACATTTGGTCTAGTAGGAGGGACAGAGAAACTAGAAGAAGCCATGCAAGATATAGATGCTTTGGTCTTTGATGAGTCCTTATCTAGGAAAGAATGTGTTGCGCTAGCTTGGGATGCGCAGATGCAGGATATTATCAACTACCGAAATTTTTCAATAGAAGACTGTGATGAGGACCCCCAAAATATCACTATCCCAGATTTAGAAGGAGAATGTGCAGTTGCAGGACCTCTATTGCAGGAAGTGGATGTAACCAAACCATTAAAACTGAAGGAAGTCAACATTGGCATGAAAGAGCAACCCAAGATGGCCAAAATTGGGGATTACTAGGATGAAAATATGGTTGGAAAGATCGTGGAGTTGCTAACTGAATATGAGGACCTATTCCCTACAAAGTTCTTCGATATAAAAGGGATCGTCGGGGATATGGGTGTCATGAGGTTCACCTTGAAGTTGGATGCGTGCCCTGTCAAACAAGGGCCCTGTTGAATAAACCCTAAATATAAACAGAAATTCAAGGAGGAAATAGATAAGATGGTGGCCACAGGTATCATTGAACCGGTAGAATAGTCTGATTGGGTAAGCCCCATGGTGGTCCAGGAGAAGAAGACTAAAGGAGAGATAAGGATCTGCATAGACCTGCACAAATTGAATGATGCCTGCCTACATGATCCTTTCCCTACATCGTTCTCTGATGAAATTTTGGATAATGTGGGAGGTCAGGAAGCATACTCATTCATTGATGAGTTTTCAAGGTACCATCATATCATAATATCACCTGAAGACCACAGTAAGACAACCTTCGCGACTGAATGGGGATATTTCCATTACATTTTCATGCCTTTTGGGCTAAAGAATGCCCCTACCACTTTCTCGTGTGTAGTCATAGAAATATTCAAAGAGTTCATTCACAATTTTCTGGAGGTCTATTTTGATGATTGGACAGTTTCTGGATTAGTTAAGAAGCATGTGTCGAACCTGCACATGATGTTGGATGCTTGCCGGAAACACTAGATTTCACTAAACATCAAGAAATGAATATTATTTTCCATTTGGGATTTTGTTGGGGCACATTGTATGTCAGCAGGGATTGATGGTTGACCCAACCAAGATTGCATTCATCAATTTGGCAGCCCCCACCACTGAGAAACAATTGTGATCCATCTTAGGGCACACCAGTTACTACAGGAAGTTTATTGAAGGATATGCTCTTATAACTGCGTGAAAGGAGACGCTGCTCAAGAAGGATGTATCTTTTTTTTGGGATGAGGGGTGTCAGAAAAGTTTTGAGCTACTAAAGGAGAAGATCGTCACTATGCCTATCCTCGTATTTCTAGATTGGGCGAAGTTATTTCATGTACATGTCGATGTATCAGGGATATCCCTAGGAGTTGTCTTAGCGCAGCCAGGAGAAGGAGGCGTTGATCACCCAGTCGCATTTGCTAGCAGGAAACTCTCTAGTGCAGAGTGTAACTATTCAACTACTGAGCAAGAAGGATTGGCAATGGTGTATGCACTACAGAAATACATGCACTATCTATTGGGTGGACACTGCAAGATGTTCATTGATCATTGAGCAAGAAGGATTGGCAATGGTGTATGCACTACAGAAATACATGCACTATCTATTGGGTGGACACTGCAAGATGTTCATTGATCATTCAGCTTTAAAATACCTGGTCAATAAGCCTGTGTTGGGGGGGAATATTTTCATATGGTCACTGATATTCCACGAGTATGATTTTGAAATCATTGTGAAGCTCGAGAGACTGAATGCAGGACCTAACCACTGGTCTCAGATTGAGAATGGAGAAGAGCCAACTAATCCAGAAGAAGGGTTACCTGATGGCAGTTGTTTGCTATCAAGGTGGTGGACAAGAAATTTGCATACATTATTCATTTCTTAACCACATGAATGGAACCTGTAGACTATTCAGTACAACAGAAAAAGGAGTTTCTAGCCTACACAGTTGATTTCACCATAATTTTTGGTCAGTTATACAAGCTGGGAGCAGATGAGGTGTTGTGGAGGTATGTATTGGAACAAAAAATATAAGCTATCTTGGTTGAGGCCCATGGAGGAGTAGTGGGAGGTCACTACGCAGGAAAAGCAACTGCGCAAAAGGTATTAAGGGTTGGGTTGTGGTGGCCCACATTGCATAGCGATGCCTACACATACTGTCGAGCCTACGACACATGCTAGTGGACAAGGAAGCCAACGGACAGGGTAACCTTCGCACAGAGTTGAAATGCCGCTGTAGTCATAGATGGCTTTATAGGCATTCGATAAATGGGCCATAGACTTTGTCGGACCCATCAATCCCCCAGGAAATAAGACGAGTGCTTGGTACGTCATTAATGCAACTGATTATGTAACGAGATGGGTAGAAGTGAAGGCTGTGAAGGATTGTACTACAGATACCATTGCGTACTTCATCTTTGATCATATTTTGACCAGGTTTGGCTACTCAAAGATATTAATGAACGATAGAGGTACGCATTTTGTTAATGAAACTATTGAAGCTTCGATTGAATAATTTGAGATCCACCATGTGAAGAGTACTCCATATCACCCACAAGCGAATGGGGCAGTAGAGGCCTTCAATAAAATTTTGGAACATGTGTTAACTAAGGTCTGTAATGTTTATTGAAGTGATTGGGACGTGCGCATCCCCTCAGTGCTTTGGGCCTATAGGACCACGTGCAAGAAACTAACTGGAAAAACACCTTTTAGGATGATCTACAGGAAGGAGGCCATTATGACCATGGAATACATCGTCCCCATCCTACGCATCGTAGCTTTTACAAATATGGAAAAACCTGACATCATGGAGGAACGCTTGGCACAGCTAGTTGCCTTGGAAGAGGATCGGTTCATTGCTAATTTTCACCAGTAGGTTCAGAAGGCTCGGGAAAAATCCTAGCATGATCGACAAATCTAATAGAAGGTATTCAAGGAAGATGAACTGGTGTTGCTTTATGACAGCCAGTTTGCACGCCACCTAGGAAAGTTCCGAAAGCATTGGTTAGGCCCCTACATAGTGAAAGAGATTACAGATGGTGGTGCATTCAGGTTGGCTATGTTGCGCGGAGACTACCTGCCTGGGTACGTTAATGAAAGTCATCTAAAACCTTATAGGGACAACCCGACGCCTACCAAATGACTATATGGTTAGAGTAGCTGTATAAGGAATGTTGCGCACACAAGGAGGGGAAAATGAAGGGGGGTCTGATGGGCGCACAGGGGTAGTACACATGTAAGGAGGCACGGAAGGGTGTGATGGAGGCACAGGGGTAGTGTGCAGCTAGAAAAACTAGTCATTGGAACAATAAAACTGGGTGAAAAAGCGATTTTACCGTTGAATGGAGCGGGAAATTGGCAATTAATGCAACGATCTAGGAAGATTTTTTACCCTTTCCTTTATGGTAAGTTGCATTTAAGAATAATCCAACCATTTTTACTCATAGGAGGTTATAAAAAAAGGGGTGCAGGTCATAATCGTTTCCTTTGCATTCTGAAATTCTTGTGCCTTGTGCTTTACTATGAACTCTATGAATTGTGTGCATTTTCCATCTGTATGTCTAGGCGAGCTACCCCCTCTAATAGCAACAACCCTGAATTCATCTTCTGAGTGAGAATGACTATTTCTAACCCTGCTGAGTCATCACCTATGACGGCCTTCGTCGAGATGGCATCTAAAGATGTGTTTGAAGTAACCCCCAATGTTGAAGAGGTTGTGTCTACGCCGACCAAGGCGGAAGGCTTAGTAGCTGCATTAAAGGCATCTAGGACCGAAGTGCAGGCTGTTAAAGTAGACTTGGAGCAACAAATAGCTGCACTGCAAGCCAAACTGCATCCCGATACTCCTCCTAAGGTGCGCGCCCAGCGAGCCGCACTGGTCAAAGAAGCTACAAGCATAATTACAACATAGATAACCAAGGGCGCATAATTGTTAGAAACTACTATGGGGTTATGGTCCACGGTGCAGTGTGATCCCCTCCTTCACCAATTCAATCAGGACTTGCGCTAGAAGGAACAAGATTTTGAACAAATGGAAGCTACCATGCCCACCCTTGTCATCGCACGATGCTTAGCAGCTCTTCGGACCAGCCACACACTTACAGATGAAATTGAGGGGCTCTGCCACAAGAAGAAAGTCCTCAACGACCACCTAAAGCCATGGGCTGATGAAGCTCTCAAACTTTCGCAGGATTTAGATGTGTTAGTCAAGAAATTGAACCAGTCACTTGAGAGCGTTACTACAGCTACTGAAGAACTAACTTCACAAAATTTGGTCGACATCACGTAGAATGCAACCGCGCAGAGTGAAGGTGTTCTTCGCCCTTTTTCCACTGCTATCTAACAAATCCAAGAGATGATGAAGACCCCACTTCCATTGTGACTCAAGACGAGTCACAAGATTGTGTTGGGGGCCTGTTGGAGCGAGGCCCCCTAACTGTATTTTTGGTATATTTTTGTAATATTTTGTAATAATTAGTCTAGCGCAAGGGCTTTGGGGTGGGTCAAAGCCCCCAATGAATTGTAATGGGTCAAAGGGTAGACCAAGAGTCCACAAAGCATGGTTTGCATACCATAGAGTAGCATAGGATAATATGTTATAAATAGATGGATAAATGGAGTCTACAGGTAGGCTAAGTTTTGGATCAAGATTGGATACGAACTTGTGGATATTTTGTGTTGATTGTCTGGGTAAGGGCTCCTGATGGTTGTGTGCACAAATACCTTGAGTCTTGCTGTGTGCAGACCCCACTGGCTATGTGCACGTTCTAGTAAATAGAGTCTGTAAGTTGGATCTAGATATTAATGAATGAGAAGACTTTTTTGTGATAAGTTGAGTACTTCTTTGTTATGGTTATTGGATGCGCTCTGCATTATTTTTAAAGTTATGTATGTTTGCTAAATACTAATGATTTACTGATGCGTAGATGGATGTGATATTGAAAAAGGGGATGAATGCATAGATCTGGTTAGATTCAGTCACTTTGCTTCTGTTAACATGCTATCTAATAATTTATAAGATTCGCTGAAGATATTCCATCTATATATTGTTAAGGGTTTCTATTTTAGGACTTCTCTAGCACAGGTATGTTAGACCTAAAAGGACCCACTTCAATTAAATTTCTCTCTCTCAAGGTGTAAAAACCTAGTTCCAGCACCCTCCCATACTAATTCAGGTGATACCTTGACCTACGCAACTAGGCCATTGCCGAAAGGGCCATTAGTACATGGGTTTTTTGGTAAACCTTAAAACCGAACCTGGGTTAAGACCCCTCAAACCAACAATTATCCATGCATGTTTTACATTATTGCAACAATCCATTGCACAATAATTATGGTTCATGGCACAAGCAACCTTAACAGATCTATTTCATCTCACCAGTGAACACGAGTCTCTAGAAGAGGCACACATGCAACCAGTAGAAGTGTGAAAAAAATTCAAATAGAAAGAAGGAACATTGAGATGGGTAGTGGAGGAAGTATACAAAAAATGGACATTGCCAACACCTGCCAAAAGAAAGTTGTCAAAAATTGAGGAAGTTATTGAAGGCATGAAAGCGTAATTCAAAGAGTTTCACCTGCAGGCCAGGCTGACCACTCCACCAAAGGAGCTACAAAGCAGAGAAAAATAAAATAAAGCCCCTAAATTATTCAAAGTTGTCTTAGGCTTTAATACAAAATGTAGTCAATTGTGTGTGGTAGACTTGCACATCTAAAATAAATTGCAGAAAAACCAAGTTGAAATAATTTGGCAACCAAATTCAAACTGTGCAATAGATAAGTAAATCCATTAGTAGTAGTATGACCACTCTATCATTTTTTGATTGCTGATTAGCTATGGCAGAAAGAGAAAATTTGAGCAAACAGATTAATTACTTAAGGGAGGGTTAAGAGGAGCTGACACAAAGACTATATTAGCTACCAAATTAAGCACTTTAGGTCACTAACAACTTCATTTTAGAACATAACACAACAAGGGAGATGATTGAATGAAATTAGAATTTTTTCTTAATGCCCATGTTTTTTGAATTAGAAAATAATATCCTTAGTAAATAATGGGAAGTAAATTAACACGTGGCAATATCAAAGTAATATTTTGAAGATTTTTTTGTCAAAGACCAAGAAGGTACTCCCTTCGCTTGGCACACAAACAAAGAAAAGTGGTTGAAGTTCAAGCCATGAATAATGTTGGGGGCCTATTGGGGCCTGTTAGTGTCTTCCAGTCCTGTCAGTCACCAATAATCAAATTATTATCTTTCATATGGTTGATAGGGCCTTAGAGAAAATTTGTATAGTTTCAATTGGTTTTCAAATAAACATTTTATCATTGGCTATTCTATCTAGATTAGTTCTACTCCTTTCATCTTCATTGTTAATAAAACATCATCGTGGTCAGTTCATTGTCCTTTGAAAGAGTTTCTTTTTCATTATGGTTGTATTCTACTTATCTTGCCATGTAGTGTCATCATTAGGTCAGATTGTCAAAATCATGAAAATAGGTCATGTCATCATCAAATTTAGCATTGAAAGGAGAAGTGATAGGGAAAAATGTTAAATAATGGTTTCTAAATTTCATTTGGACCTTTATCAAGATATAAATGCTTCAATACACAAGCAATCAATGTCAATTGTGAAAAGACAAGGTGGGGCCACATCACCACCAAGGAGAAAAATTGATTTCCAGCCATTAAAAATACCAACCAAGCATGTGATTTGCTCATTTAAAATTCATTAGACATCATTCAGTCACCAAGGAGCTTTCCACCCTTTGAATATTAGTTTCTTTCCTTGGAAATGAGAGTTCTCTTGCCGTGTTGCGCAATTCATTGCATATGTTGCACTTTTCATAGTTTTATGCGCTTTTCTTCAGAAAGGGAAATTTCTCATCTACAATCATTTCATCATCAAGGAGGGGTTTTAGCACATCAAAGAAAGTAATTGGGTCACCAATATACCTCCTTTTCATTTCATTTCATGCTTAAAGGCTCAGAAATCCCCTCTCCTAGGGCTTGCTATGTTTTTGTTCAAGCAAGTCTCTTTGGTCCATTTTTTTGAGAAAAACCCTCAAATTCATGCTCACTCACCCACCCCTGCCCTTCATATACCATCATTGACATTTCTCCTCAACCCTTTCCCTTATTTCCATCATTTCCCTACAAACACAAGCCCACATTACACTTTCCTCGGATAGGAATGTGTTTTGAACTTTTGCACCCTTTCCCCTCACTCATTTCCTAGAATTCCACTTCCCCACACTCCCTAATATCTATCCCTACCCCATAAATTTTCCCAAGAATTTAGACTCCCCTAAACCGCTTCACCCCCCTCCATTTCTAAAACTTCCCCAAATCCCCTGTTTTTCCTACACTAAACACTAATTTTCCCTCCTAGTGAGGTAGGATTTCCTATGGATTCAGAGATTACAGATAAAAGGAGGCATAAGGGAGGTCAAATCATCAGGTATGAACCCACTACATCACAAGATGTCATGTCTTCACCATTTATTAATAAATCATTTCAGGATGCAGGTTGCCTAGCCTTTTGCCAAAAGATTTAAGAACTTGGTTTCAGTGATAAACTTACAAGTGTATTTGGCACTAGTCTGAGGAGGGATAAGGTGACCATTGTAGGGGTAGTGTTTACCCTTTCATAAAAGGCTATTTCCATAGCTACAGGGATCCCAAATCATGGAGAGATTTGGTTCAAAAGAAGAGACCTAGACATTGAAAACTACAAGATGTTTTTGAAGCATTCTTCCAAAGCTACTCCAAAGCACATTTTTCAATTTAGACACTTGCTTGAAAAGTATGCCCCTCTCATGAAGATAATCATGAAATATTTCACATGTGAGGGTAGGTTATCAAGGTTATATCAGTACCATATGAGATTACCCATGAATTTCACCGGTGTAAAAGCTCTTAGCCTACCCCACTATCTCTACACAATCATGGTAAAAATGGCAGAGAAGGTACATAGAAAAGGAGAAGATCATCATGAAAGCTTGTTCCATCATGGCTTGGTGAAATTCCTTTTTTTCCATCAGCTTTCATAGGTAAATTTGTCTTGGGATGGTTTCATGCTTTCAAATTCACTTTTTCCAACTCCAACTAAGTCAAGTAGTCACTCTACACCTTTGAATTCACCAAGGAAACAAGAAGTAGGTTCTACAAGAAAAACTATAACAAGGACACCTAGGTCTGAGGTGAATAAAACCTACACTAGAGGGAAGAGGTTGGTGTTGGATGGAAAGGGCTCAACCTATTAAAATATTTGAAGAGACATCAACATATCAACAAGAAGTACCATTGCAAGAAGAAGAACAGGTACATCTTGACAATCACATGGCAGACATAGAGATGCATGAGGAAGTCAGATCATTTGAAAAAATAATATAATATAAATAATATGATATTAGAGAGCTAAAGGAAAAGTTTTCTAAGGCAAACTTCATGATCACATTCCTTCAGCAGGAGAACAAACAAATCCAAGTCAAAAAATTGATGCTTAGTAAGCCCAAGGCAGATTTGGAGAAGGATGGTGGCAAAGTTAAGTCAAGGGTGGATGTTGATGAGTTAGAGGATCAATAAGATAAGGTCAAACCAAAGAGGCCAATAACAAGAGGTCTCAAGAGGCAGCCAGAGAAACAAACTAAATCATCTTCACCATTAGGTCAAGAAGACTTTGATGACATAATTGTAGCAGAAATTGAGCAAGATAAGCATTTTTGTCTTGACAAGGTCAATTTCCACTTAGAGAATCTTCTTGAGAAGGCTAAAAAGAGAAATAATATTTAGAGGCACATGACCATGCACTATTATACTAAGAACACGATCTCTCAAGTCAAAATCAAGAAATTGAAGAAAAAGTTGAGGAAAACCCTAATGAAGCAAAAGGAGAAGGAAAAACTTGATTTATTGGTTGAGGCATCCCTCATTTCCTCACATATCATCTCCTAACTTCATGGGTAAATTTTGGGAAATTTTTGAGCAAATTTTGTAAATTTTTGAAATTTTGGTGTTTTTGGCTTAACACAGAAAATTGCAGACAACCAAAAGCGCAGCACCTTGGCATTGCACTTTTCCCTCAGAGGTTCAAATGACCTAAAGTCTACATCAAATAATAGATATTGACCTGCATATTACAACTATCCACTTTTGGTGCCATGTTAGGAAAAAAATTGGGAGAAAACTGCAAAAGAGAGGCTAAAAAACCACTTTCTGCCACCTTTTTGACCCAAGCACTGCACCTTTGGATTGACCTTGGGGGAATGCATTTTTCTCAGTCTTGAAGAGGCCATTTTTCTTACTTAATGAGTATATTTATAGTTATACATCCTAATCTTTCCAATGGTACCTTCAGATCTGCATTTGGAGATCATGAAGGTAGTTAAAAGTTCCCTGCAAGATGGTGTTGCATTTTTCCCTTGTGGTGCTGTGCTTTTCCCTGTTGGCGCTACGCTTTTCCCTATTGGTTAATTTTTCAAGTTTATTCAGTCAAAGTTGCTTTTTCATGATGTAAATCTTCTTGTTTTGAGTTGACATAATGTATATGAATGTAACTAGGCTTGTAAATTTAATCTTGATGTAATTTTGAGGATCATTAATGATGAGTAGGTCGTCAAAGGCTGAAAGGAGAGTTTTTTTTAACCTCCATAGTCTTAAGTTTTGGTGGGAGAAATTTGTGTAAACTGATCTTATATTGAAGGATTCAACTCCTGAGAGAGGGGAATATGGTTTTGGTCTATTTGTATCTAGTTTTCATTCAAGATCAAGGTTGGATATCAGTGAGTAGAAGGCTTGGATATTTAGAATACAAGTTTAGTTGCAGCTATTATATAGGGATTCATGTGGTATGATTTTGTGGCAATGTTTTTCTACTGTAATTCACTTTTATGAAGGATTTATTCATATTCTTACCATATCTATGCTTTTCAGTGATCTTCCTATAAGATGTTAAACATAATTCTTTAAACTTATGCTCTGGTTTGGTAGGAATTTCATGTTTATGCTGTTCATATTCTAATAAATGAACTCATGCTTGTCATGCTCATTTTTATCCTTTGATTTTCCACCCTACACTACAATTGAAAACCCTAAAGTGCCATCGAACATACCTGCCATGCCCCTTTGTATCCATGCAACTGTAATATTTTAGCTCTAACCTAGTTTCCTTGACCCCTCCTCCTAATCTAGAAAAAACCCTAAAATTTTAAAACCCTAGAGCTCAGACCTAGCCTAATATCTTTACCCTTATTTAGTAATATTTTGGCTGCAACATCACAAAGAGTGCCCTCTCTGATTTGGTAGGGCTAGCTAGCAAATCCCAAATGGTTTGAGGTTACCTCCATCGTTTTTTCATTCTCAGCCTTGGAACACTATGGAGGATAAAATTTTTGGCACCGTTTCTGGGAAATAAAAGATTAAATATTCCTTGGGATTTCACGACAAATTAATTGAGATCTAGGCCTGTGGGTGATAGGACCTAGTTTTCAAGAAGGTTGATTCAAATTTACAGAGCCAAAGTGTAGTTTTAAGGACTGGCTCCTAAGAAGAAGTTCGCAAGATCAAACCATGATCTTAATCCACCATATTTGGTTGAATACCCTGAGAGGATTCTGAAGAAGAAAATATCACAACTTTAGCAAGTTGACTCAAGTTCACCATCACTGGTAAGATCTATTTCACATCCTGTTGATTTGACTGCTCTTCAAGATTTATCTTTCGACATCAATTTTGAGCTTTCATTGTTCAGAAGTAAATCTGAAACTTCACTTTTAGAAATAGTATATGCTACTATATAACTTGAATTGAGTCCAACATCTTTAGAGTTTGCATCCAAAACTGATAGGAAGGTTTGGTCACAATTTCACAAGCTTCAAAAATTAGCCAATACCTTGCAGTACACCTCCGAGAAAGCCTACATCCAGTATCAACAAGAAATATTGATTTCTTCCTCATCCTTACCTTCATCATCTCATTCAACTACTGCAACATATTCCACACCTTCTTCATCACTTCCTTCAAAAGCACCCCTTATCGTTACTCCTGCACCACCTTCAGCAGTGTTCATGGCTTGATTTTTCCCTTTAATCCTACTTGCCCAGCTCACTGATTTACCTCAAGGGTATGGTAAAATAACCCCTCTATTTGATGGGAAAACAAAGGTTAAAACCCTGCAACATATGGTGAAGGTCACTGATTTCATCGATATTGAATAGATCAAAAACGATGATGAAAATATGAGGGTAATTTCCCAAAGTTTTTTCAGGAGATGTGAAGATATGGTTTTGAAATCTAAATCCAAATTCAATTTCAAATCCTTAATAGTAGAATGATTATTTTTAGCCAAATGAGAAGAAAATAAGAATCCACTTCAAATTCTTGTTGAATATTATGCTTTGAGAAGACATCCAAATGGGTTTGCGCAAGATTTCACTACCCGTTTCAATAAGATTTATAATTCAATCCCAAATTACATCAAGCCTCCTCCTGGATTGACTTTGCTACACTATCTGGGTGCCTTCGATCCTGACATGGCTTATCAGCTGAGGGAAAGAAGTCCTACAACTCTCGAGGAGATGCAGTGAAATGCAATGAGTGTGGAAGCGAATTTGATGATTAAGAAGTAAAAAATGAAGACAAAAGGAATGTTAACAATTAAGGAGGAGCCATCTAGTTCTTCAAATGGTACGATGGAATATTTGAATAGAAATATGGATAAAATGATGGATAGGATGAAAGTATCGGATAGGCAAGAAGAAAATCAGATCCAAAATCCCAATTTCCAAGGACAACAATAGCAGCAACCTCAACTCATAATCAAGCAAAGAGAGCAGAGAGGTCAGGATCAGCAACCACAACAACAAATTAGAACACCACTTCAGCAAAAATATACTCAGGAAGTTGAGGAAGAAGGTGATATTCTTGAAAATAACCGTCTTTTTCATAATGATGGGCAGCCTATTTTCCTAACCGAAGATGAAGAGTACACTCAAGAACTTGAGGTTGATAAATCTGATGATCAGAAATTTGTCCCTTCAAATGATGATATGATAGCATCAGAGACGGAATATTATCAATGAGGTTTCCAAAATTCCCTTAGCTCTATGAAAAGTCAATATACTTTGAGAATCAGAAACACACCTATCACTTAAAATTGGAAGAGGCCAACTTCTCCAAAGGATACTCAACCCCAAAAACAGACCTCAAAAATCAACAAAAAGACAAGGAGCCTGCTGCTACTAACTAGAATAATAACAATGAGGCATCAACCATCAATCCAAATAAAGAGAAGGAAACACAAACTTCAGGTCAGAGAAATGAGATTCCCGCCAAATAACAGTCCGAAAGGAAGGATGCCATTTCCAAAGAGGTAGAGAAATATCCCAAATTTTTTATTTTATAGAATGACATTTCCAAGTTGAAAGTTTCCATTCCTATAAATGAACTTGTAACGAAGGATCAGTATAAGTTCCACGTAGCTAAGATGCTCAAATTAGACTAAACATTTGATATGGTCAATGTAAGTGATGATCACCCTGATTTTTTGTTTGGCCCAATCATAGACGGAAACTTACCTGATAGTGAAGTTTCACCATTCTACCTCAGTCTCAGAGTTCATGATTTCATCCTTCATAATTCCATGTTATATTCTAGAGAATCTCACAATCTCATGCTGAAATCCGTAATGGACAAATTAGGACTAGACATTAATCGCCCATATCATGAAATCTATTCCTTTGATTCTGGTAGAGTGAGGTGTCTGGGTCTCATTAAAGACTTGGTAGTGTCTCTTGATCAGATTCCCCAAAAGAATGTCTTGATGGATGTGGTTGTGGTTGATATTCCTCCAAGGTACAGGATGTTGCTCTTGTGATCATGGGGAGTAAAGCTGAAAGGTACTTTGTAGCTCAATTTCTCTTATGCTACTTACCGGTGTTTGGTCAGCTAAGAAAATTGTACCTGGAAACAAAGATGAAGTATATGATTAGCAGAAAAGTGAAACCTAATAATCACCCTATACAATCTTGTAAGGTCCCACCTTACCCACTATCAATAATATAGAGAAGTAGAGGTCACATTAATCACTAATACTCATTTGCACAAAATCCTAGAGAATTAGTGACTGTAAAATTGTTTCCAACAACAAGCCTTTTTATTTATTTATGAAAGCTTTAGATAATACAAGAAACAAATGTCTTATTCTCTAATCATACTTCAACAAATTATTAAATTCATTTTGACATTCATACAAAAACTTGCAGACATAGGAAGGTACACCCATTAAATAGTTTATTTATAATTTATAGTAACACTAACAATTTATATGCACAAAATCTAGAGCCATTCAAGAATTTTGACAAACACTTTGCAGACATGCACTCTACAGTTCATTGAGGCATCTTTCTTTAAAACACTTGGCAACAATGAATTTAAGAAATTCAGAAATTGAAATTTTAAATGTTGGTATCTTAAAATAGGGACTAAATAATCTTAGTCTTTCATCAAAGACTCAACAACAGACACACATAACTCACAGCAACAAACTGCAAAATCTCCCAAATTTCTGATCTGGGTTCTAAAATGTATTTTTTCGGAATCAAATCAGGGGTTACAGGCTCATTAGGCACGGATACCCCCTAATGTTGGGCTTAATCGAATTCAAAATTCCCAGGAATGTGATTCTTGAAAACAACAAAAATTTATAGCCTAAATGTTTCATTTATGACTTTTGTCAAACATATGGAATGAAAACTTACAGCTACAACTCTACATGAGGAAAAACAACCCAGAGTTATGCTACTAAGGTATTCTCATTGAATTCACGCATTTCTAAATCCACCACATGAGTTCTTGAAACATTTTACCACCCACAAGCTAATTCATTTGACATGATTTGACAAGCTTATTGCACCAATTGCTACAATTTGACAAACACATGGCAGCCCTAAATGCTACAACCATTAAGGCTTTCTGTCAAAATTCCAATACTACTATTACAACAACTTGAATAACAAAACTTTGAATTATTGATAAGAATATGAAACATAAGCCATAACTGGAATTTATCTCAAACTTACCTCAAACATTTGATCTTCCAAACCATATTTTAGTTGCCATTATTTTTGCATTTTCTTTTAAGGGTTGATTATGTAATTCCTCCATGTATATTTGGGTACATGTCCATTTTCTTACTTATTATGTAAGTTGAAAGTTAGCACTTATTCATGCATAAATAAATTGATAACATTACACATTCACGGATTTTGTCAAACACTTTGCAAACTATCCTAAGTGAAACAAAACCATAAATCATGAAATACTTACCCAAGTCCTTTGGAATTTATTTATTGCAATTACCTTCAACAATATTTGGCTTTCCTTTCTCAAATGCTACAATACCAAGATTAGTACCATAAAATACACCAATAATAACTCCAATATTGAGATCTAAACATCCATACATATATATTGATCTAGTCTTCATTTTTAACTAATCAATAATATTCTAGATAACATAAGCCTAAACCAAAATTAGATGCTTACAACAATTTAAATGTCTACTTTTTATTTTATGCTAAAGCTATACTATAATTTTATGACAATGGAAATTATACCTGAAGAGATATTCAGCTCCAATCGTTGAGAATATGATCCACCTTTGATCCCTTAACCAAATAATTTGAACCATAAGGTTTTCCACCCAACTATATCCAAGGAGAACTTCTCCCCCTGGAACGCCCGAGCTGTAAGAGCTCACAAGCAGTACCAAAATATAGCAGTAGAGAGATATACAAGGCAATTTGAGGAAGATAAGTTTCACTTCCTCTCAATACCACTCATGGTCAGCTCCACCATGTAGAGATACTTAGTAATTTAGTTTAGGAATTTCAAATTCATTTCGAAAGAAATTGACTACTCTCCAAGTCTCTCCCTCTCATATTTTTCAAATCTCTCCAACTCTTGGTACCCAATGCACCTCTCCCAAGTGAGAATATATGAGACACATATATAGGAGGAGCAACAAATTCTTGTCTAAAGGAGGAGTAATATGCATGCCTTGTATTCCATTTAGATGAGTGTAACTCATGCCATTAAGGAGAGGTATGCATGCCTTAATTAAGGAGAGCGTAACATATGCATTAAAGAGAGTGTAAGAGGAATATGCCATTCTTTGATGAGTGCATAAAATAGTGTAATGTATTATTAAAAGAGAGAGAGAGAGAGAGTTACATAGAATTATCAAGGAGAGAGGTGTGAAGTGATTGAGACGATATAATTCCATTTTAATAATAATATCATAGTCTCATAAAATATAATAATAATATTAATAATATTAATAATATTGAGGATTAAGTCGAGATTAAACTATTACGATTGATTAATCAAAAGTTAAGTGATTTTCCTTCAAGTATACTTGATTACCCATTGATTGGAGGTGATTTAATATTTTTGGAAAGTCATACTTGAATTGGTAGACATGAATTTCTATATTTAGAAAGTCACTCCAAAATTGTTAGGAATGAGATTTTATTTAAGGAAATTCATCTGTGAGCTTCCCATGAGTGGTATTTTTCTTCCAGATAATAGATATTCCGCACCCCTATTGTATGCATCTCCATGCCTTAGTAGATTGAGGACTCTGCACCCTAATCTACTCTAAAGATCAAAGATTCCACACCTTGATATTTTTAAATATTCAGGACTCCGTGCCCCAAACATTTCATTATAGATTCAAGACTCCATGTCTTTATATTTCCTGGATTTAGGAATCTGCACCTTAATCCTTTTATTGTATATCCAAGACTCCACGTCTTTATATTTCATGGATTTATGACTTCGCGCCCTAATTTCCATTGCTTCTCATCTACTCTTCTTTGAAACTCCGCGCTTCACCTTAAGGTACTGTTGGGAGGTATAAATTCTAGATTTACACCCACATTTAAATTGTCAACCCGGAGGACGTAAGACTTAGAGACATAGCACAATATGTGCCAGAATACGGCCTCGAGGATTTGTCTAATCAAAACCCTAGATCTAATTAAAAAAGGCAATCATGCGGGAAAAGAAATAAGACATTTCAAGATAACACACTACAAATTAATAATCTATGCAAGAAAAAGGTGCAAAACTTCTTAATCAACTACAACTACACTTGTGAATATGAAAGCATGAAATAAATAACTATTTAAAATCTATACTTAAAATGCTTCTTCAAGATTTGTACTTAAAATGCCGCTTTAAAATAGGTGCTTAAAATGTTGCTTCCAAATGATGAAAGTACTGTTGATGGAAGGAAATCATAAGTGTATGAAAATATTCAATTCAAACTGAGCGAGGATATCTTCAAGAATACTCTTGGACACTTTAATTATATTAAAAATATATTTAAACTAATCTTGGTATTTAAATAAATGTGATCTTGTTACAATCCAAAGACCAATTCATATAATAATTTAAATTATTTATAAATGCCCAATAATATAAATAATGAATTAGATGAAAACCTTGTTGATCTTATCCTCCTCTTAAATCCCTTCTACTTAATATATATTTATAAAATAACTTGAACAGGGCGAGAATGAAATTGAGAAAAAGAAGCACTTACTAATTGATAATCTATTTAATTGCTAGAACAGAAATAAACTCTAAATTAACACCTGCATAAAGTTTATCTAGCCTATGCAATTAAATGTAAAGGAAATTATGAAATGGAATTGTAGTGTTCAAATTAATTTATTGATTGGAGATATTATCAAGTAGTTTTTGTTGAAAGTATCCTCATGCTATTTCTGGCAATTATAATCGCAAGCATTTAAAATTTCAGGGAATACCCAAATAACATTGGATCAATTAAATCAAAGTTTTCAATCATAATATCATCTCCATTATAAATCTTTGCAATTAAGAATATATTTCGCTAGATAATAGATGAACATGGAAAACAGTGAGAAAGGAAAACAACAATGTTTACTAATTTTTATTCTATTTGCAATTGAATTGCTCGACAGAAACTAATTTCAAACCAATTAAATTGAATATATGACTCAAACCTATGCGTTTAAATAATGTAAAGGAAATGGAAAAAATGAAATTGATGCACAACACACCGTTCAGAAAATGAAACACACAACTCTGAAAATGAAATCAAACACCATCAAGCAGCTAAATAAACCATTATTATCAGGAAATGAAATTAACTAAACTAAACAAATCTTCAGCAATCCAAGCAATGAGCCAATTGATGGGCCCAATCATCCATATCAATCTTTCTGCAGAAAAGAACTACATTAACGCATTAAATCAGAAATTAAAGAGCTCACAAACATAATTTAAATGCAAATTGGTATTACTGTGGGAATTGAATTACAAAGAAACATTCAATTAAATAACATAAAGTTACAATGCTGGCTATTCATAATCCGACGTTCTCTAGAAAGCTCCAGCATCTCCTATCTTCTATGCTCCCAACCTCAATCTACATCTACACAATCCTCTCTCCTATACTATGATGGATCCATCTTACCATACTACTGTCTCCCAGCTCTCCTATCATATTACAAAAATAAATCTTAAATAGTTTTTTAACATGCTTCCCCTATGTGTTGATGACTCCTTACATTTCTGCCTTCCAGCTTTTACAACTCATGTAATCAATTTTTATCAAACTTGTTGGAACAAATTGATTAAACATGGAAAGTTCATGCTTGATCTCTGTTATTTAATTAACTGATTTATAAAATTGAGGGATTATGCTTCTTTGGTGCAATGAGGAATTACCTTCTATTCCTTCATCTTCACACAATCTGATTCATAATTGTTATTGGAAATGTGTCAATTAATTACAATTTCTTGATTGAATTGTTGTCGTGAAGTTAGAGAAGTGCCACATTGGGAGCTTGAACTCTAATTTGCCTTCATAAATCTCATGCCAAATTCATTCACCCACAAATTGGTTCAAATCACAACGAGAAGATTTATTTCCCAGCAAATCCGGCTTCTGGAAATAATTCGGACTCCATCATATTGCCGGCAGAGGAACGTTGGCAAGCTCTGGTTGTTTGCGTGAGAAAGATTTTTGTTGTTGAATCAACAAGCCGGAAAGCTACGCAATCTACGCATTCCATCGAATGAGGCCGACAAACCATATCCTTCTATTTGGATTCACTGCAAATCAAGGAAGAATGTCCGTTTCCGGATTTAATTTCCACACCTCCAAAGAAATACAACCACGTATGAATTATTTATAAAAAAAACTTAACAGTCCACAAAATTCACGTTTTCCTCCTTCATTATTGTTTTCCAAATTCCCATCTGAAGCTTTTAGAAAAAATCGTGGGTTCTTATGCAACAAATTTTATCCATAATAAAACTCCAATCTAGTTTGTATTGACATGAACTACATTGCTCGGTGGCGGATTCTGGATATTGGAATTGCATTATGGTTGAACGATATTGTCTCATGTAAAATCTGTTATTTTTCTCCAAACCCCAAAAATTATTCATGTGCTGGTAGCTTTGGAGGAATTGTCGTAGAAAGGATCTGATCCTTGGGCTTGGACTGTCATTGGTTCACCTCTAAGGGTCTGAGCAATAAAATTGCTGATAACATGACCATTATCATTGTTCATTTGTGTTGCTGATAACACGACCATTGTCATTGTTCATTTGTGGCCCATAGGTATTAAATATTTGAGCAATATGGATCTCTGACCCAAAACCGTGGCCAAGTTTGCAAAACCGTTCACGTTCAACCCATTTCTGTACTTAAAATCGCACTTAAGAATTGCTTTAGCCTTCACTCCCTTTTGGTGATGAATTTTGCCGAACGGTTTCTGGGTTATATGAAACATGGTATTCTGAGCGTGATGCAAGTCTCAGAATGTTGAGATTCCTCACAATTTGATCACAAAATTCATAATTTCACCTACATCAATCTCATTCCGTACTCAACTTTGTTTCTGCACTAAACTTATTCACCTACCACCAAGAAATCACGTTACGAATGAAATTTACACAAAACACTCATCGAATTACCGATTAAGAATAATTCATAATCTAAATCATTATTGTCTCTAAATTCCCCTAATCATCAACTTAAAAGGACAAAAACAGCAGGTACAATCATATAATTATTTAATAAAAAACATAAAAATTTGGACAAAAAGGCAGCTCAACATCCCCGCACGTTGAACTTATTGCACGTTCTCGTGCAAGAAAAACCTATAAAACTATGACAGAATGCAGGGGAAGTGACAACAAATATTTTAGCAAGTAAGGATGAAGATTCCTGATATTTTAAAAGATTCATTAGCCTGCAACACAACTTATTACAATTCCAACAAAAACCATGTTACAGTTCTAATGAAAGTATCAGGTACCAAAAATAGACATTATGGAGAAAATTGCACATACCTGCTGTCTTGTCTCGAATGAATTCCCTATATTTTTTATGCCCAGAGTCTTATGATAATAATCATTTTTTTTTAAAAGGTGCAATTTCGAGAAGACTACCACAAGATTCCTACACCTACTATAAAAAACTTGTACCTAGGTCATGCACCTCATATTTAGGGGCAGCTATAATCAATACACATTGTTGTCAACCACCATCTTGTGAGTAGTCATCATTGAGTAATTATTCACTCTAATCAAAATGAGTTATAGTGCTAGAGAAGGGAAATAAAAGTAAATTAATATGACAATTTCTTGGACTATTCAACAACCTCTTTATTTAACACTCTAAATGTCATTGTCATCTGGATTCAAAACTGCATTTCCTCTTAATCAAGTACAAAGAATAACCTTCACTAATGGTACCACATCATTAAAGATTCTTGATTTTTGAAGAGTTGAACTCAAGGCACTATGTTCAAATCATCTTAAAACCATTGTCCAAGAAAAAGGATGAGTTTTAGGTAAAGAGAAGGATAACTAAGCAATTCATAGTATCCAATTAACTTTAATACCACATACATGGCCCTGCTACCTGCAGGTGTCCATAACCTCGACAGGGATGTCTTTTGACCCAGCGAAATGTCTATTTCCCACTTACTAGATATGGATTCAGAGTTAGCTTATTTGACTTTTTAGATGAAGGTCACTGTCCTGGCTTGGTAACCAGTTGATGGTAGTGCCACTCACAAGAAGTAACATGGATGAACAGGCCGGTTCATGATGAAACCTCCTATCTTCCAGCTTTTTGGCTGAAAGCCATTACTCTGGGTTGGTGACCAGCAATATAAATGTCATGCACATTAGGTATCATGATCGTAGTAAGTTGGCTCATCGCGAGACCTCCTATCCTCCCCTAAATATTTTTTAAGCTCTAGTTATGATTAACCTTAAAGGTTACTTAATAAGTGGGGAGACAGATCTACTCCTTAACAGTACAGGATGGCATGAAAAGTTTTTAATGACTAATCATTACTGGCTAGTTCCTCTACCTTAAAAACTTATTAAAAATATCCCAGATAATGACTGAAAGATTCTTTGAGTCAATAATGCTAGCATTTGAATGACAGCTCATTATGATCTTTACTAGAGTGGTCCACCATAGGGGGCTCTCCAGTAGTACCTTTTAAGGGAAACTGAAAATATATATCCTAGACGAAAACTTATTAGAGTGATTAATCATGGTTACTTTGCAAAATCATGATGTATTAGAGTGAATTGTACTCAACAAGATTTGTCACGAATGTGTGTGTTAACATCTAATGTGGATCAAAAGTAGTTTTAACAACCATACTTTAAAAATCAAAACCCTAATAGCATTATAACAGCTTTATTCATTTGTTCTCCTACCCTACCCTACCCTAAGAAGCAGAAGAAGCCTAAGTTTAAGTATAGGTGTACTTCCAATGCATCCAAGTGCGCAATAGAAGGATAATTATGCTCATGTTCAAATTTGAAAAGTATATGCAAGAAAATACCAGAACATGAGGTACCAGCTTCACTAACTCATGTAGTGCTACAAATTGTTGAATAATAAATGAGGAGTGGATATTGACAGTCATTTGGAACCAATATTCTATGGGATTCATATATTCTTGGTCACTTGATTCATGAGTAACATTCATGCCATCATGAAAATCCTCCACATTTCTTTGTTTATCCTCTAAAGTGAAGGTCGGATCAGATAGATGTTCTGCTTCTAATGCCTCCTCCTCATCATGCATGATCCATAGCTTCTCAGTCTCCTTAGGAATATCTTCCATATCTTCATGAGTCTTCTCTTCCATAGGAATATAACTTTCCATGATTAATGCCAAAATATGATCTTTCTGTGAAGTAGAGACCCCAACTTCTGCTAGGATTTGAAATAATTCTTAGAACAACATCACACTTCCTGACATTTTATTGCTAGCTGGAAAGTCTTATTAGCACCAAACTTGAAATCTTCATTTATGGGCAACCAAAATTTGGAGTGACCCCAAGCAAAAGCGGATGTGTGGCTCTTCACTCACGTCTTACCATCATCTCCGCCCTCTTGTTGCCCTGCGAAGGTAAAAGCAAAAAATAAATCAACTTCAATTACAGTAAAGAAAGAAATCCACACTTTTCAAAAAAAAAAATCACACCTTGCAGAAATTGAATAATCTAGATTGCGGAAAATAAAGTTACCTAATGAAAGAAATGACTCCTTAAAAACTCAATTGCAATAAAAGAAAAAAAACTCACTTGCAGTAAATAAAATCACTCATTTGCGGAAAGGAAAACCTGGCTTGTGAGCTTTCTGGCAATACCATCCAGTATGCTTCAGCAAGCAAGAGGAATATCATTAATCTAAAAATTTGATTACGAAAGAAAGGGAAAAATCATAACAAATCACGAGACCTTATCCTACAACGCCTCCCCGGCAACGACGCAAAAATTTTGGGAGGTATAAATGCTAGATTTACACCCACATTTAAATTGTCATCCCGAGGGGACATAAGACTTAGAGACGTAGCACAATATATGCCAGAATACAACCTCGGGGATTTTTCTAATCAAAACCCTAGATATAATTCGAAAAGGAAATCATGCGGGAAAAGAAATAAGAAATTTCAAGAGAACACACTGCAAATTAATAATCTATGCAGGAAAAGGGTGCAAAACTTCTTAATCAACTACAACTACACTTGCAAATATGAAAGCATGAAATAAATAACTATTTAAAATCTATACTTAAAATGCTTCTTCAAGATTTGTACTTAAAATTCCGCTTTAAAATAGGTACTTAAAATGCTGCTTCCAAATGATGGAAGTACTGTTGATGGAAGGAAATCATAAGTGTATGAAAATATTCAATTCAAACTGAGCAAGGATATCTTCAAGAATACTTGTGGACACTTTAATTATGTTAAAAATATATTTAAACTAATCTTGGTATTTAAATAAATGTGATCTCGTTACAATCCCAAGACCAATTCATATAATAATTTAAATTATTTATAAATTCCCAATAATATAAATAATGAATTAGATGAAAACCTTGTTAATCTTATCCTCCTCTTAAATCCCTGCTACTTAATATATATTTATAAAATAACTTGAACAGGGCGAGAATGAAATTGATAAAAAGAAGCACTTACTAATTGATAATCTATTTAATTTCTAGAACAGAAATAAACTCTAAATTAACACCTGCATAAAATTTATCTAGCCTATGCAATTAAATGTAAAGGAAATTATGAAATGGAATTGCAGTGTTCAAATTAATTTATTGATTGGAGATATTATCAAGTAGTTTTTGCTAAAAGTATCCTCATGCTATTTCTGGCAATTATAATGACAAGTATTTAAAATTTCAGGGAATGCCCTAATAACATTGGTTCAATTAAATCAAAGTTTTCAATCATAATATCATCTCCATTATAAATCTCTGCAATTAAGAATATATTTCGCTAGATAATAGATGAACATGGCAAATAGTGAGAAGGGAAAACAACAATGTTTGCTAATTTGTATTCTATTTGTAATTGAATTGTTGGACAAAAGTTAATTTCAAACCAATGAAATTGAATCTATGACTCAAACCTATGCGTTTAAATAATGTAAAAGAAATGGAAAAAATTAAATTGACACACACCACACCATTCATAAAATGAAACACACAACTCAGAAAATGAAATCAAACACCATCAAGCAGCTGAATAAACCATTCTTAACGGGAAATGAAATTAACTAAACTAAACAAATCTTCAGCAATCCAAGCAATGAGCTAATTGATGGGCCCAATCATCCAGCTCAATCTTTCTGTAGAAAAGAACTACATTAACGCATTAACTTGGAAATTAAAGAGCTCACAAACATAATTTAAATGCAAATTGGTATTACTGTGGGAATTGAATTACAAATAAACATTCAATTAAATAACATAAAGTTACAATGTTGGCTATTCATAATCCAGCATTCTCTAGTAAGCTCCAGCATCTCCTATCTTATACGCTCCCAACCTCAATCTACCTCTACGTAATCCTCTCTCCTACACTATGATGGATCCATCTTACCATATGACTGTCTGCCAACTCTCCTATCATATTACAAAAATTGATCTTAAATAGTTTTTTAACATGCTTCCCCTATGTGTTGATGACTCCTTACATTTCTACCTTCCAGCTTTTACAACTCATGTAATCGATTTTTATCGAACTTGTTGGAACAAATTGATTAAACATGGAAAGTTCATGCTTGATCTCCATTATTTCATTAACTAATTTATAAATTTGAGGGATTATTCTTCTTTGGTGCAATGAGGAATTACCTTCTGTTCCTTCAACTTCACACAATCTGATTCATAATTGTTATTGGAAATTTGTGAATTAATTACAATTTCTTGATTGAATTGTTGTTGTGAATATAGAGCAATGCCAAATTGGGAACTTGAACTCTAATTTTCCTTCGTAAATCTCATGCCAAATTCAATCACCCATAAATTGGTTCAGATCACAACGAGAAGATTTATTTCCCAGCAAATCCAGCTTCTGGAAATAATTCAGACTCCATCATATTGCTGGCAGAGGAAACATTGGCAAGCTCTGGTGGTTTGCGTGAGAAATATTTTTGTTGTTGAACCAACAATCTGACAAGCTACACAATCTACACATTCTAGTGAATGAGGCTTGCAAACCATATCCTTCTGTTTGGATTCACTGCAAATTAGGGAAGAATGTCCACTACCGGATTTAATTTCCACACCTCCAAAGAAATACAACCACGTATGAATTATTTATAAAAAAAACTTAACAGTCCACAAAAATCACATTTTCCTCCTTCATTATTGTTTTCCAAATTCCCATCTGATGCTTTTAGAAAAAATCATGGGTTCTTATGCAACAAATTTTATACATAATAAAACTCCAATCTAGTTTGTATTGGCATGAACTACATTGCTCGGTGGAGGATTCTGGATATTGGAATTACATTATGGTTGAACGATATTGTCTCATGTAAAATCTGTTCTTTTCCTCCAAATCCCAAAAATTATTCATGTGCTGGCAGCTTTGGAGGAATTGCCGTAGAAAGGATCTAATCCTCGAGCTTGGATTGTCATTGGTTCACCTCTAAGGTTCTGAGAAATAAAATTGCTGATAAAATGGCCATTATCAATGTTAATTTGTGGCCCATAGGTATTAAATATTTGAGCAATATGGATCTCTGACCCAAAACCGTGGCCAAGTTTTCAAAATCGTTCAAGTTCAACCCGTTTCTGTACTTAAAACTACACTTAAGAATTGCTTTAGCCTTCACTCCCTTTTGGTGATGAATTTTTCCGAACGGTTTCTGGGTTATATGAAACATGGTAATATGAGCATGATGCAAGTCTCAGAATGCTGATATTCCTCATCATTTGATAACAAGCTTCATAATTTCACCTACAAAAATCTCATTCCATACTCAACTTTGTTTCTGCACTAGACTTATTCACCTTCCACCAAGAAAGCACGTTACGAATGAAATTTACACAAAACACTCATCGAATTACCAATTAAGAAGAATTTATAATCTAAATCATTATTGTCTCTAAATTCTCCTAATAAAAAACTTAAAAGGAAAAAAACACCATGTACAATCATATAATTATTTGATAAAAAACATAATAATTTGGACAAAAAGGCGGCTCAACAGGTATAGATTGTGAGCTCATACCCATCTGATGGTTCGTTGGTAAGGTCTTCTTCCAAGACCTGCACACATCACAAACTCATAGATCAAATAAATCAAATGAATTTCATAATTAAATTATTCACATTTTACCAAATATTATGAATGACTTCCACAGTCATTTTGGTTTTGGAGAAATAACTTCCGTAGTCATTTATAACTTGAGCATCCTTGTTGGCAATGACCAAGTCCCCTGCCACATAATACTTTGTACGATATTTTGCACATATAATCATACAATTCATGTATCATCCATAAATCATAATTAACCATATTTTCCACATAACCATGATCATCCATGGATTTGTGTTTCAATCTTGAATCACCATTCATGTCATACACCTATGTCCAAAATAGGATACCAAAAGAGAAAACATTGCTAATATGCTCTTAACCAAAATCAATTCTTATACACACAACCATAGATATGATCATAAGCACACAACAACCAAGTGACCTAAACCAGGTCTATAGCATATAAGCATGTATATAAGTCTATCATGCATAATATCATATCATTATATCAAAATCACCATCTCTAAGTGTTATCAAAGCTATCTCACCAAGAAGGGACACTACAAATCTATACATACTAATTTGGAGTGTTTAATTTTTTTTAATGATGATAGTCTGATTGATGTAGATAGTCAACTAGTAGAGAATGAGGAAATTTTAGAAATTTCATGTAGTGTCAGAGAAGTTTTCAATGCAAAAAAGACGGAAGAGAAAGAGGTTGATTTGTAGAAAATTTTCATCATCTAAGTAGCAAATAGAACCAATGAAATAAATAGAGCCCATTAAGACAGTGGATCAAAAAACATAAAACAAAGATCGACCATCCGAATTTGAGCTTCCGGATGAGGAAAAGAGTCTTTGGACTATGGATTTTAACGGAGCAGTGGGAAAAGAAGGAGCTGGAATAGGAATTTGGATTCATAGCCCAATGAATCAGTCGGGTAAGATTCCTCCTAATGTCAAGTGTTGTTCATACAAGCTTGCTTTCAATTGTTCAAATAATGAAGCTGAATATGAAGTTTCGATTTCTGTGCTTAAGATGCTTAAGAATTTGAGGGGCTTAGAAGATTTCAGTTTATGGCGACTCTGAGTTGATTATAAAACATGTAAAAGGGGAATACCATGCCAAAAATTCAAGGATGTGAGCTTATCGCAATGTTTTCTTAGATATTCTCAAAACATTTTTTGAATATACTTTATCCGTGATTCCTAGAAATCAGAATAGTATTATGATTCTCTTGCTACTGCAGTAAGCATGTTTATAATTATGATACATCCCAACATGAAATATGAGATTAATGTCAAGCATCACCCTATTGTTTAGGATAACCTTTGGCATTGGCAAGTGTTTCAATATGATAAGCAAATTAACAGTTTTTTGCAAATGGAGGAAGAGTTCGCCACTTGTCATATTGATGATGTTTTTGATGATTAGGGAATGAATTCCACATAATTAGAAGTGTTACAGCTGAAATAAAATTCCATTCCAGGAGGTCTTGTACCTTTGGAAGATCTCTTCAATCAAGATAATGTCACGAAGAAACCAACAATGGACCCCATTGAAGCGGGAGTTGAAGATATCGACATTGGCACAACTAAGAAGCCAAAGATGGTGAAGTTTTTTAAATATTTAACTTCAGAAATGAAAGAAAATACACAACACTTTTGGATGAGTTTTTTGATGTGTTTGAATGGGATTATTCATATTTGAAGGTTTATGATAAAAGTATAATTTGGCACACGATTCCTATCAAGCTTGATCATAAGCCTTTTCACCAAAATATCAGGAGGAGAAATCCAAGATTGCTGTCATCAATTGAGAAAGAGGTAAACATTTGTATAAGGCTGATATCATTATTCCTCTTCGATTTTCTAATTGGATGTCAAATTTGGTTCTAGTTAGAAAAAATACAGGTGAAATTCGTTTGTGCATTGATTTCCAGAATTTGAGCAAAGTGTCCATGAAGGAAAATTATCCTCTTCCTAAGATGGGACACATCTTACAGAGGGCAGTTGGTGCCTCTAGAATGTCATTACTTGATGGATACAACGGGTACAATCAGATTTTGATGCATCTAGATGAGCATGAGAAGACAAATTTTACGACACCGTGGGGTACATTTATGTACGCCAAGATGCCTTTTGGGCTAAAAAATGCAGGAGCCACATTTCACCGAGTGATGGATATCACATTTTAAAATGAAAAGGATGTATTTTTGGTTATTTATCTTGATGATTTGACAATTTTCTCTCAAACAAATGAAGATCACTTGCATCATTTGAGGATTGTTTTCCAAATGTGTAGAAAATTTGGTATTTCGTTGAATCCAAAGAAGAGCTTGTTTGCTACGGAGGAAGGTAAGTTATTTGGGCATATCATATCAAAGGATGGAATCTCTATAGATACTTCCAAAATTGAAGCAATCCAGAAGTTATATTTTCCGAGAAATAAGAAGGAAATCCAATCCTTCAATGGTAAGATTAACTTTTTGAGGAGGTTCATTCCTAACCTCTCTGAGAATTTATGAGAGATAAATAATATGCTAAAGAAGGACAGTGAGGTAAAGTGGTCTGAAGATGCGAATAATTCTTTTAATTCAATCAATTTTTCTTTATCCCGTGCACCAATTTTGATTTGCCCCAATTATACTATGGATTTCATTATATTTTGATTTTCTTTTGAGCACACATTGGATGTTGTCCTAATGCAAAAGAAGGACCTTAAAACATAACATCTAATTGCATTTTTCAGTAGAACCATAAGGGATGCAACACTGAGGTACAAATTCATTGAGAAACAATCACTAGTGCTTGTGAAATATTTGAAGGATTTCCGTGTATGCATAATTCACTCACATATTATTTCTTATGTTGCAAATGTAATAGTAAAATATGTTTCGATGCAGCCTGATCCTGAAGGTAGGCGAGGAAAATGGATTGTTGCAATTTTGGAGTATGATCTTGAAATTAAGCCAACAAAGCTGATCAAGGGGCAAGTTTTGGTGAAGATTATGGTAGAATACAATTTTCATGCTCTCGACATCAATCTCATCATTGCAGTTTTAGATGAAGAAGTGATTGATTCCACACCTCAGGTATCACACATTTTCACTTCATCTCCTTGGTATTTCAACATTTTTTATGTACTTCAGCATTTGAATCCTCCGCTGGAAGGGTCAAGGAGTAAGATTAGGTCATTAAAGTTGAAAGTTTTGAAGTATTGTATTCTTAAGGATGCATTATTTTGGAATGATCCAGGAGGAGCCTTGTTGATTTTTTTGGTTGAAAGCGAGGCTAAGGAGGTAATGAATGATTTTCACAAGGGAGATTGTGGAGGTCATCTCTTTTGGAAGACCACAAAAAATAAGATATTGAGGGCTATATTTTATTGGCCGAGTTTTTTATTAGATGTTTATAAAAATGTTATGAGTTTCCATGAATGTAAGTTTTTTCAGGGGAAAAGGAAGTTGCTATTGCTTCCCTTGCAACCCATTTCAGTTCAAGCACCCTTTCAACAGTGGGGTCTTGATTTTATCGGCAAGATTCACCCTTCATCTTCAGCTCAACACAATTGATCTCAACAACAACCGATTATTTCACAAAATGGATCGAGGCTATTCCCACTAGGCAGGCCACTGATGTGGTAATTATTCAATTTATTGAGTATAATATTTTTTCACGGTTTGGTTGTTTGCAAAAAATAATCACAAATAATGCAGTTTCTTTTAAATCCAAGAGGATGATCGATTTATATGACAAGTATCATATGAGGCTTGGGCACTCAACAACATATTACCCACAAGGTAATGGGCTAGCTGAATCTTCCAATAAGTCTATGGTAAACATCATTAAAATGTTGCTGGAATAAAATAAGAAGAATTTGCACAAGAAGTTGATCAATGCTCTATGGGCAGACATAGTAAGCACTAAGAAGTCCATAGGTATGTCACCTTTTCAGTTAGTATATGGAGTGGATACTATATTTCCAACTTCTCTGGTTGTCCCGGTCATGAAAATATTGCAGGAAGTAGTCAATGAAACCAATGACATTCAGTGGAGAATCAATCAGATGATTCATTTGCAGCAATCTCTAAAGGAGGTATTTCAGAACACTGCAAAGCTTCAAGAGAAGATCAAAAATATCTATGATAGAAAAACAAAGGCAGATGACTTCAGTGTGGGAGATATAGTTCTCCGATGGGATGCCTGTAACGAAGAAAAATGAAAGCACGACAAGTTTGAAAATTTATGGAAAGGACCATATATAATTTTGGATTTTAGAGGGAAGAATGCCTTTGTGTTGGAAGAACTTGATGGACAAGACTTCTTGAGAGGACCTGTCAATGGTAGGATCCTCAAGCACTACCTCTCCCGATTTTCATAAATTTCTCATTTTTCATTGTACATACTAGTTTATTTTGTTTCCAAGTGTGAAGGAGTTGTCTTGGAAGCTTGAAGCCTAGGGTGAAGGCCATAAGGTTTCTTTGATCAATTGATGTTTCAAAGAGTTTGTAAGTCATTTGAGTTTGTCAAGTCATGTTAGTTTGTTGAGTCATTTTAGTTTTGAGTCTTGTTTTTTATTTTTGACTCCATGCCCAATGGATAAGGCTACTTGGTCTACAATGTTCTTGACACCTCCTAAGGAGCTTCCATCCCCATATAGAGTCAATTTTAGCATCTGTCAGTATTGTTAGTCACCAGTGATCAAATTATGCTCTTTCATATGGTTGATAGGGTCTTAGGGAAAATTTTCATAGTTTCAATTGGTTTTCAAATAAATTTTTTATCATTGGTTCGTCTATCTAGGTCAGTACTACTCCTTTCATATTCATGGTTAATAAAACATCATCTTGGTCAGGTCATTGTCCTTTGAAAGAGTGTCTTAGTCATTATGGTCATCATTTTTCTTATATTTCCATGTAGTGTCAACATTAGGTCAGATTGTCAAAATCATGAAAATAGTTCATGTCACCATCAAATTCAGCATTGAAAGGAGTAGTGATAGGGGAAAATGTTCAATAATGGTTTCAAAAGTTCATTTGGACCTTTATCAAGATGTAAATGTATGTAATAATTTTTAAAATATTCAATACACAAGCAATCAATGTAAATTGTGAAAAGACAAGGTGGGGCCACATCACCACCAAGGAGAAAAATTAATTTCCAGCCTTTAAAAAGACCAATCAAGCATGTCATTTTCTCATTTAAAATTCATGAGACATAATTTAGTCACCAAGGATCTTTCCACCCTCTGAAGATCAGTCTCTTTCCTTGTAAAGGAGAGTTCTCTTGCTATGCTGCACATTTCATTGGTTGTGTTGCGCTTTTCCTAGTTTTTTGCGCTTTTCTTCAGGAAGGGAAATTTATCATCTACAATAGTTTCATCATCAAGGATGGGTTCCAGTGCATAAAATCAAGTAAGTGGGTCACCAATATACCTATTTTCATTTCATTTCATGCTTAAATGCTCAGAAATCCCCTCTCTTATGGTTTGCTGTGTTTTTGTTCAAGCAAGTCTCTTTGGTACATTTTGCTAAGAAAAACTATCAAATTCATGCTCACTCACCCTCCCCCATATTTCATATACCATCATTGACATTTACCCTCATCCATTTACCTTATTTTCATGATTTTCCTACAAACCTTAGCCTACACCACACTTTCCTAGGCTAGGGCTATGTTTTTCCCTTTTGCGCCCCTTCCTCTAACTCATTTCCTGAAATTCCACTTCCCCACACTCCTTAACATCTATCCCTACCCCCTAAAACTTCACAAGAATTTAGACTCCCTTAAACCCCTTCATCCCCATCCATTTATAAAACTACCCAAAATCCCTTGTTTTTCTTACACTAAACCCTAATTTCTCCTCCTAGTGAGCTAGGGTTTGCTATGGATTCAGTGACTACAAAGAAAAGGAGGTATAAGGGAGGTCAAATAATTAGGTATGAACCCAATACAACACAATATTTCATGGTTTCACCATTTCTTAAGAAATCAATTTAGGATGCAGGTTGCCCAACCTTTTGCCAAAGGATTTCAGAACTTGGTTTCAATGATAAATTTACAAGTGTATTTTCCACTAGTATGAGAAGGGATAAGTTGAACATTGACGGGGTAGTGGTTACTCTTTCGGTAGAGGCTATTACCATAGCTACATGGATCCCAAATCATGGATATATTTGGTTCAAAAGAAGAGACCTACACATTGAAAACTACAAGATGTTTTTGAAGCCTCCTTACAAAGCTACTCCAAAGGACATTTTTCCATTTAGACACTTGCTTGAAAAGTATGACCCTCTCATTAAGACGATCATGAAATATTTCACATGTGAGGGTAGGTTCTCAAGGTTATATTAGTACCATGTGAGGTTACTCATGCATTTCATCGGTGTAAAAGCTCTCAACCTACCCCACTATCTCTACAGAAGCATGGTCAAAATGGAAGAGAAGGTACATAGAAAAGGATAAGATCATCATGCAAGCTTGCTTTATCATGGCTTGGTGAAAATCCTTGTTTTCCATCAACTTGAACAGGTAATTTTTTCTTGGAATGGTTTCATGCATTCAGCTTCACTTTTTCCTACTCCAACTCAGTCAAGCAGTCACTCTACACCTTTGACTTCACCAAGGCAACAAGAAGTATGTTCTACAAGTAAACCTATAAAAAGGAAACCTAGGGCTATGGTGACTAAAACCTACACTAGAGGGAAGAGGCTGATGTTTTCTCTTACCAGTATGGAAAGGGCTCAGCCTATTATAGTCGTTGAAGAGACATCAACATATTAACAAGAATAACCATTGCAAGAATAAGAACAGGTACATCTTGACACTCACATGGCAGACATAAAGATGCGTGAGGAAGTCAAATATTCTGAAAAAATCATCCAAGAGAAATAAGCTGAGATTAGAGAGCTAAATTACAAGTTGTCTAAGGCAAACTTCATGATCACATTCCTTCAGTAGGAGAACAAATAGCTCCAAGTCAAACAATTGTTGCTTAGTAAGCCCAAGGAAGATTTGGAGAAGGATGGTGGCAAAGGTAAGTCAGTGGTGGATTTTGATGAGTTAGAGGATCAAGAAGAGAAGGTCAAACCAAGGAGGCCAAGAACAAGAGGTCTCAAGAGGCATCAAGAGCTACAAACTAAATCATCTTCACCATTAGGTCAAGAAGACTTTGATGACCTAATTGCAACAGAAATTGAGCAAGATAAGGATTTTGGATTGACAAGGTCAATCGCCACTTAGAGAAGATTCTTGAGAAGGCTTACACCAACAATAATATTTAGAGACACATGGGCATTCACTATTACACAAGGAACAAGATTTCTCAAGTCAGAATCAAACAATTGAAGAAAAAGTTGAGGCAAACCCTAATGAAGAAAAAGGAGAAGGAAAAACTTGATTTATTGGCTAAGGAATCCCTCATTTCCTAAAATATCATCTCCTAACTTCATGGGGCAAGTTTGGGAAAATTTTTAGAAAATTTTGTAAATTTTTGAAATTTTGGTGTTTTTGGCTTAACACAAAAAATTGCAAACAACCAAAAGCGCAGTGCCTTGGCGCTGCACTTTTCCCTCAGAGGCATAAATCACCTAAATTATAAATAAAATGATGGATATTGACCTGCATATTACAAATATCCACTTTTGGTGCCATGTGAAAAAACAGATTGGGCGAAAACTGCAAAAAGGAGGCTAAAAACCCACTTTCTGCCACCTTTTTGACCCAGGCGCTGTGCTTTTGGAGTGACCTTGGGAGAAATTTTTATCGTCCTTGGAGAGGAAATTTTTCTTTATTAAGTAGTATATTGAAAACTATACATCCTAATATTTCCAATTTTACCTTCAGATATGCATTTGGAGCTCAGGAAGGCAGTCAAAAGTGCCCTACAAAAAGGTGTTGCGGTTTTCCCTAGTGGCACTACGCTTTTCCCTGTTGGTCAGTTTTTCGAATTTATTCAGTCAAAGTTGGTTTTTCATGATGTAAATATTCTTGTTTTGAGTTGACCTGATGTATATGAATTTAACTAGGCTTGTAAATGTCATCTTGATGTAATTTTGATGATCATTAATGATGGGTAGGTTAGTCAAAGGCTAAAAGGAGAGTTTATTTTAATCTCCCTAGTCTTAGGTTTTGGTTGGAGAAATTTTTGTAAACTGATCCTATCTTGAAGGATTCGACCCCTGAGAGAGGGGAAGATGGTTTTGGTATATTTGTATCTAATTTTCATTCAGAATCAAGGTTGGACATCATTGAGTAGAAGGCTTGGAGTCTTGTGTATAGTTGACATTTGTAGAAATACAAGTTCAGTTGCAACTATTATATAGGGATTCATGTGGTATGATTTTGTGGCAGTGCTTTTCTACTATAATTCACTTTTATGAAGGATTGATTCATCTTGTTTCCATATATAAGATGTTAAATAGACTTCTTTAAAATTATTCTCTGTTTTGGTAGGAATTTCATGTTTATGTTGTTCATCTTCTGATAAATGAACTCATGCTTATCATGCTCATTTTGATCCTTTTCTTTTCCACCCTACACTAAAATTAACAACCCTAAAGTTCCATCAAACATACCTTCCATGCCCCTTTGTATCCATGCAACTGTAGTATTTTATCTCTGACCTAGTTTCCTTGACCCTTCCTCCTAATCCAACAAAACCCCTAAATTTTCAAAACCCTAGAGCTCAAACCTAGCCTAATATATTTACCCTTATTCAGTCATATTTTGGCTTCAAGATCACATAGAGAGACCTCTCTAATTTGGTAGGTCTAGCTAGCAAATCCCAAGTGGTTTGAGGTTACCTCCATTGGTTTTTGTTCTCAACCTTGGAACATTATGGAGGATAACATGGCCAAGGAGGAAAACGAAGAGATTTTTGAAATTTTGGCTTTAAGAATAGGAAAAATGTGCAGTAAGGAGGAAATAAGGAATACCATGTGTAGTATATTTTGGTATACATTGAACATATATTTGATGGACCACAAAAATGTGTGATAGAATCCACAAAGACTGTGACGTAACAAGAATATTTGATTGTCGATATCACACCTTCCAATTGTATAATTTAGTTAGTTGTGGGAAAGCTAGTGGTTATGATTCAACCTGATATGT
Organism: Pinus albicaulis; assembly: GCA_034641835.2. Taxonomy (NCBI): domain Eukaryota; kingdom Viridiplantae; phylum Streptophyta; class Pinopsida; order Pinales; family Pinaceae; genus Pinus; species Pinus albicaulis. Next base: position 945,891,007 of record CM076573.1, read on the forward strand.
TCAAGTAATAGGTTGTGGCTCGGAACATATAAATACAACTTATCAGGGTGAGATGTATGAATATTCCCATTAGTGTAGTGCTGAAGGCTAAATTTATAGAAGGACTTGTTGCCATCTATGGATGTTTCCACTCCACTATTGTTTCGATAATCCATTATGTTGATACTTTGATGCTCCATATTTTTGTTATAGTGATAAGTTTGTTGTCATCTTCATTATAATTCTCTGTATAATGTATTCAACTAATGTTGTTTAAGTTTAACTCTACTTCTCTCTTATACTTCCTGAATATGCATTTTAAGCATTGTACTTGGGTTGGCTAGTTAATGCAATATGGGTAATGAGGGTATTTTTTCTTTCAATTGAGTATGTGACACCTTGTTTTAATGTGTATTAATTTTATTTGTTGTTAATATAAAGTACATGAAGGTTCTATGTTAGTTTCTCATGGTTCTGTTGTATTGCATTTTGGTATCAATGGGTGGATGAATGAATGAATGCCAATTTTGGTAGAGAGTCCTTGGTGATTGTCTTGATTCAATATTCTATATTGGAAACATAATGTCAATAATTGTGTCTATACATGAATGAGCTATTTTTCCTTGTTTGCGTTGGAGTAAGTTTCACATTCATATAATGGATTCCTATTGATAGTTACTTTGATGGTTAGATATTTCATTTTCATTTTACCAAAGTATGTCATAGTTTAATGGGTATGTTTCAAATTGCACTATAAGGGTTTTAGAATATACTTTATTTAATGGATAGATCTATGACTGTATGGAAAATACCTTAGTTCAAGGTGGATTATTGAAAACTCGATTCATAACTATCTCTCTTTTTCCCTTGCATAGCCTTTAAAATTTCTTGCAAACCCATCAATATACCTCGGGTGAGGCCTCATTTGCTCGCAGGCGTTGAAAATTTTTGTGTTTGAGGGGGTTTTGTTTGCTTAAATATGAACTCTGGGTCACTCTTATGTGCCAATAGTGGTAAAGGCTAGAAACAATTCTAGCAATATGTACATTCCTGATGGGTAGAAGGAGAAAAATGTTGTATGGGAAATATAGATGATAACAAGCTATGCCACAAAAGGATGGGATAAATCAATTTTTATAATATGGTAAATATTATCAAAAAATAGGTCGTGGCATAAATTCCAAATATATAAAAACTAGATAATTCCCTTAGTAAACCATGCTAACATGGAAAACAAACTAGTGTCTTATTTAAAACAAAACAATACTATTTGTCCAAGCCATTCGAACTCATGGATACAGACCTTTGTGGACTAGTTATGACTCAAAACAGTGAAAGGTGAAAGGTCATTTTTGTTTTTCATCGATGATTATACAAGAATGGCACGGGTTCCCTTCCTTAGAGAAAAAAATGATTCTTTTTATAAATTCAAAGCTTGAAGGCTTTAGTTGAAAATGAAGTAGATATAAAAATAAAATGCTTGAGAACTAATAGAGGAGGTGAATTTAATTCCAATGAATTCAATATATTTTTTGAAAACCATGGAATTATAAGACAACTAACTATTGCAAAAACTCCATAATAGAATGGAGTAGCTGAAATAAAAAATTGAATAATGTAAGAAATGGATAGAACCATGCTCAATGAAGCTTAGTTACTAGATAGATTTTGGGGAGAAGTAGTTTAAATAAAATTTTATATCTTGAATAGAGAACAAATAAGGGTAAACAATACTAAAATACCTTATGAACTATGGAAAGGTAGACTAATTATTGTCAAAATTTTCAAAGTGTTGAGAAGAAATTGTTGTATTAAGATAAAGGAAGACAATTTAAGGAAATTTGATTCTAGAACCGAAGAAGGAATTTTCCTTGGATATGCATATAAAAGCCAGGGACACAAATGTTATAAAAATAAGTACACGTAAGGTTATTGAATGTATTTATGTAAGATTAGATGAAGGGTTTCCATGAACCTAGCCACAACCAAATAATAACCAAGAAGAATAGGAAGAAGAAAATCATAATGAAGAGCATGATGTGGGAAAATAAGAAGAAGGTGAGTCGTTGGATCCAAAAACCACATCTAGGTATGTATAAAAGAATCATCCAAATAGAAAAATTCTTGGAGATAAGGAATTACAAGTTCAAACTATAAGGAATATTATTGGCACAATAAGCCATGATAGGTTAACACAACAAGCCATGATTGCTTAGATCTGATATTCAAAATGGAACCTCATAAATTTTCTCAAGCTATTCAAGATGAAAAATGTGTGAAGGTCATGAATGAAGAACTATATCATATTGAGAAAAATGGGACATGGGAGTATGTTCCAATGCTTGAGGAAAAAAATGTGATTGGAACCAAGTGGGACTACAAAAGTAAGATAAACTAATCTGGACAAGAAATACTTGTATGTAAAGGATATGCACAAGATGAAGGTATGGGCGTTATAAAACAATTTTATCCAATAGATATACTTAAAGAAATAGTTTGAAGGGGTTTAAAATTTATCAGATGGATTTCAAAACAACATCTCTAAATGGAGAACTAAATAGAAATATATATTGAGAAACCAAGAGGATTTCAGTTATCAAAAGACAAGGATTATGTGTGTAGATTGAAGAAATCTATGTGTGGTTTAAAATAGGAACCTATGGCTTGGTACTCTACATTGGATAAATATCTCAACAACAAAGCTTCAAGAGAGGGTTAGCAGATAGTAACTTTATATCAATATTAAAAATGATAACTTGCTAATCATTTCTGTCTATGTGCATGAAATAATTTTTGGAAGTGATGTTGATTCTATGAGAAAAAATTTTGCAGCTAACATGAAGGATTTTGAAATGTTGATGTTAGGGGAACTGTCTTTCTTTCTCGGTTTGCAGGTTCATCATTAAAAAAGGGCATATTTATTTCAAAGACTAAGTACCTATTGTTGCTTGTAAAACATCCTCCAAATTTTGGCCTATATTCAAAATTTGGAGCCTCCCTTTGATCATGTGAACTATTTTTTTTAGTTGTTAGAGTCATCCCATACTTGCTTCCTAGGTTTCTAAGTACCTTTTGAAGGAATTCAAAGTGTCATATTTTGTTAAGGGAAGTTTCGTTCTTTGTGAAAGGAAGTTTCGGGCACACCTTTAAGAGGAAACTCTAATGCTTTCTCTTGAATTAATGGAATTTTTATATCATGGGGACATGCATCGGGCTCATTCTCAAGGTATTGAAAAATTTCTTGTTGCATTCGACACTTGCGTCGTATGTTATATCTTAAGTGTTGCACTTGGAGGTAAGTGTCATTTTGTTGTCATTTCAATAGATACCAATGTTGATTTTGGGTACTGAGTGTCTCATTTTCATGTGGTTGGTCATTTATAAGTGTGTTATCATGTTCAAGTCTTGTTACATTTTTATACTCTCATATTTTTTCATTAATGATCCCACACTTAGTCAATTTTGTATTGTTTTTGTCTTCACAACTTTTCTGACCAAGCATCAATCTTCTTGCCTCCTTCAAATATACACTATGTAGTCACAAGTCATAGAGAAGCACCTTCTACCTCCTGTAATTATGCACTACACAATGAAAGAGAATTATTCCTAAGATGGAGCTCCTACTCAAAAAAGTGTGAGGTCTAATTGGGACTTGATATTGGGGATACCCCCTAATTTTTGTTGGCATACAACATCGTCAAAAATTATGGTGATATAAGGAGGGAAACCTTTTTATGGCTAATAATTCACTACATTCACATAAAGAACCTTTTGTACAAGGTAGCAATTGTCTGAGTGCAACTCCAACTCATATATCTGAGAAAGAAGAGTCTTGTCACCAAGTTTCAAATTACTCGTTACTTTTCTATAGATATTGGATTACTTCCTATCACATATGTTCTTCCTCATAAGAAAACAAAGAAAGAGACAACCCACCATGGTGCATTGGTTTCTTCAGTGGAAGAATTGGTTACCACAACCCTTGAAGATTTAACTAACTCTCTTGAAGTAACCTATCATTAATGGGGTATTATACCACCTACTGGAGAAAACATGGAAGGAGATGGAGATGATTTTCATTTTTCTGATGAATAACAATCAAGAGATTATGAGTAACCCAATTACAAAGAGAATTTGAATAGTGAAGGAGAAGAGTCTTCAAAATCATATAGTGAAGAGGAGGAGGATAAGGAAGACATGGCTTCAGTGACCAATTAGATTAGATGGCCCAAGGGCCTCTTTCTCTTCCGAGAAATCTCCATCGCTTACCAAATCACCCAGAAAATTTTCTTACAAAGTATGATTGAGATAAGAAAGTGAAGGTTAATTATCGCATTGATGATTTCTACTTGCATCTATGGACGTTAGAGGTATTTTTTGATGATGTTGCTTGTATATTATTTCCATACACTCTTGATAGTAGAGCATGAATTTTGTACCATAGCCTTCCGCCAAATTCAATCCATAATTGGAGGGAGTTCAAACAATTATTCTTAGAAAAGTTTGTTGCTGATAAAACTCTTGCCATGTTACTTAAAGAACTCAAAAACATTAAGACGGGGGGTAAAGAAAAGTTTAAATATTTTAATGAAATATTTACACGCATTTTGAATAAATTCCCCACTGATGTGCAACTTTATGATTTGATTACTAAGGATTATTATTTTGTTTCCTTGCCCATTAACATTTCCATTTTTGTTAAGCATTCTATAAAATAAACCTTGGCTCTTAACTTTGCAGAAGAAATTACTGTTGAAAAGGAATTAAGGGTTATTGGGGTCATTGCTGATTAGGAAGACTCAAAGGTTTTATGCAACCATATCATAATATAGAAGAAAATATAGATCGAAAACTGAGAATTAGCCTCTTCAAATAGGTAACCTCCTTTACATCACATAAATGAAAAATTCTTGGATGATACAAATGACAAGACCTTAATTTTATATATAGGAGTCTAAGGGGTCACAATATAATCATAGCCTACATAACAATAATAATTTAAGGGCACACAAATAAAAATAACGGGCTTCTATGGGTCATAACAATAACAATGTGGGGCTAAATTAACCATAAAAATAAGGGGGATACACTAGTATTATAGGGACCTAACATGCCCCTCTCATTCAAATAAAGTGTTTTCCTCAACACTTGAGTAGTTCTGGACGCTTATGTATAAAATTTTCATCCTCCCATGTGGAATATTCAATGGTTCATTTCTTCCACTTAATGAGATACTCTGAAATTGATCGATTTCGTAGCTGTCGGGTTTTTGTTTCCATGACTATTTCAGGCTCCAATATTAATTTTCCTTCTTCGTCAATTTATAGAAATATTGTTTGAAATAGGAGCTTGTCACCGACAACCTTCTTTAACTCTAAAGACATTGGTAAAAAGTACCAATCCTCTTCCACTAAGATTAAAGAAATAAATCCTTTTGACATGGACATGTTGACTAAATCCTTGAAGTTGTTAATCATTGAAGTATCTAAACTAAAAAGGAAGTCAGTTGAGGATTATAATAATAAAAAGTCTTTAAAATCGTATTTAAAGAAGAACATTAATCAATCGGCCAAGTATGTACATAACGATAATATTGTATTCAACGTTGAGAACTTGGGCATGGATAACTACTGTGATTTTCATCAAGAAGAAGATTTATATAAAACATGTCTGCAATGGAAACAAAACATGAATGTTGTAGTTTCTAATTTATAGAAAGTTTGTTAGTAGAAGAGCATTCAAAGCATACTCAAGAGACTGGGGAACCAACCTCAACTGAGGAAAACACAAGTGTCGGTGATTCAATTTTCACATTTGATATTATCTTGAATAAATACAATAAGGTGCTAGTGAGCCCCCAGTGGGTGAACCTCATCCTCAACAACCAAATAGGAAATACAATTGGAGGAGAAAAGGACCAGTGCTTGAGTAAGATGTGAGCGAGAAATTGTTGAGAAAATTATTACCTCCTAGTAATTCTACTCAAGGAACTCAGAACAAATCCAAAATTTCACAACCTCGAAAGAATGCTTCTAGAAATAATAACAAGTCTATCACTCCTGAGATATCAAAAAAAATTACACCACTTACCACTTCAACACACCTTGCTAGAGATGAAGACATACATTATAATGTTCTTGAAGACATGAATAAATATCATGCTAATATTTCTATATTTGAGTTAGCAAATTTCATAGGCCAACGTGAGTTGATCATCCGGGCATTTGCATCTCAGCCTTCGTCAGGTAGAATTATTTCTGCTTCTCACACCTCATTTGGTACATTTCCTACTATTCTCAAACTGGTCGTTAATGCAACTACTATAAATTATAGATCCACTTTCTCCCCTTTTATTTTAACTTTTGATATTTTCAATTATAATGTCCATAATTTCCTAGTTTATTTTGGTGCGTCTGTGAATGCTACGCCTTTATTTGCTGCAAATAAAATTGATACGAAATGGTAAATGAGTAATGCCAAAAATAATACAGTTAGATAGATATTTAGTGCAAGAAATTGGTGAGATTAACAATGCTATAATAAATTTATCATCAGATCATAAATTTCACCAATGTATTGATATTGTCATTGTGGACATTCCAGAATCTTATGGATTTCTTTCAAGTAGATATTGGTTTAAGAAGTTGCAAGGATACTTTTCTACTGACTGGTCACATTTGTGGCTTCCTTATAAGGGCAAGAATAATTAGAGTCGAGTCAAGAGTGAGCCATTCATGAAGCATACCATCATAGTTCTTGAAGGCCCTAATAAGCCAATTAGCTACACACTAATAGTTTTTGGAAATTATTTTTTAGAAGTTGATCATGGATATTATCATGCTCAACCATTCCATATATCACCAGATATGTAGTTGGAACTCCTTCCTTGCAATCAAAATAGTGTTAATGAATTTTGCAATATAGATGTAAATAATACTAGCATAGGAACTAACCCTATTGCTGTTAACATTTGGAATTTATATTTTGATGGTTCTAAAACACAAGAGGGTTCTGGATCTGGTTGTATTTTGATTGACCCCCAAAAGGAAAAGTATACTTTCTCATAAATATTGGAATTTTAATGCATGAATAACATTGCTGAATACGAAGCACTCATTCTCGGATTAAAGAAAGTCATCAAACTTAGGGTGGAAGTGCTGAAGGTAATAGGTGAATAAGATATTGTTACATGTTAGGTACATAATACTATTCATTGTGTGTCACCTAATCTTAAAAACTACCAGTAAGAGGTATGGTGTCTTATTTCTTTCTTTCAAGATTTTAATATCAATTATGTTCCTAGGATTCATAATGAAATCATAGACACATTAGCTAACGTTATTGCTAGGTTTTCACCACTTAGAGATGGATTTTCTATTGAGATTATTTATAAGCCATTTGTACCTAATAATGTCACTAATTTTTGTTTTTTCAATGATGACCAAAAAATACTCGATTTTATGGCTAATGTTGATGTGTTTAAAGACACAATAATAGATGAAGATGAGTATGAAAGGGCTTTGCAAGAATCATCTCAGGCACATAAAGGGAACACCTTTCCTAAGGGTGTGGTATCTTTGGGAAAACATTATGACCTGCAGAACCTCTTTAAGAGACCAATCAATGCAAAGAACCATAGTTCCACACTATCACACGAACAAGTTAACTTGGGTTCAAAAAAAGATACGAAATATGTGATTCTTGGTATGTGTTGTTCTCCCCAAGAGTGACAAGCCTTTGCCCATATTTTGAAATAATATCGAGATGTGTTCACGTGGACCTATGATGATTTGAAAACCTATGATACATGAATTATCCAACATGTAATTCCTATTAAGGAGGGGATAAATCCATTTCAACAGAAGTTAAGAAAAGTTCAACCTACACTTAAACCCCTTATTCAGAAACAAATAAAAGAAATTATTGGATGCTTGGATCATATTCAAAGTTCATCATTCTACCTGTGTCTCAAATTCGGTTCATGTTGGAAAGAAGTCTAGAGATATACGCTTATGTGTTGATTTCCACAACCTAAACTGGGCTTCATAAAAAAGATAATTATCATGTGTCATTTATGGAGTAGATAATCTAGACGCTATCTGGGTTAGAAACGTTCTCACTAATAGATGAATTTTTGGGATGCAACGAAGTTTTAGTAGTGTAACCGAACATGTTAAAAACTACATTCAAGACTAAATGGGGTATTGTTTTGTTTCAGTGGATACCACTTGGACTCATAAATGTGGGTTCTACCTTTTAGCTGGCTACAGAGATCGCACTGCATGGATTTATTGGAAAAAGTATGGTCATGTACTTGGATGTTGTTACGATATTTTCAAAGAAAATATACGATCACTTGTGTCATATAAGGAAAATATTTGAGTGGTGTCGAAAATCTGGTATATCGTTAAATCCTAATAAGATAATGTTCATATCATTCGAGGGAAACCTCTTGGGACACATTATAAATAAGAGCGGAATTAAAGTGGACCCAAAGCAGGTCAATACTATTGCTCATATTCCCTTTCTCGTGAATAAGAAAGCCATGCAATCCTTCTTGGGAAAATTAACTTCCTCTGAAAATTCATCTCAGATTATTTATAGATTGTTAAGCCATTACAAGAGATGATCAAGAAGGACATAGTTTAAAAGTGGGACCAAAGGGAGAAATGTGCTTTCACCTAGATTAAATAAGCGATCGTTAATGCCCCAACATTGTATATTCCATATTTTAATAAATAATTATTTTTGTATACGTTTGCTTCTGATATATCTATTGTAGCCATTCTTACTCAGAATGACAATCAAGGAAATGAGCGATCGATATCTTTTATTAGTGTTATCCTGTAGGGATTAAAATTAAATTATCTCTCCATAGATAAGCAATAATATGCAGTATACAAGGTGGTGAAGCATTTTAGGCCTTACCTCTTAAAAATCCATGTTATCATCGTTGTGGATCACCCAGCAGTTAGATCCTTCTTCATGAAACAAGAGTTGGTGAGAGAAGGGAGAATTGGATGACAAGCCTTCAAGAATATGATATAGAATTCAAGCTAGTTCATATAACAAAAGGCCATTGTATTTTTCGACTTGTAGTAGATGCAGTCAATTTGCTAGAAAAGGATTATTCTGGATGAGAACAAGAATTTTAAATGTATCACATTAATAAAACTACCCCTACAAACACAACCACATTTTTCTACACTGATGCATGTCAGTATCTAAAGAAAGGAACCTTTCCCTTACATTTATCAATAAAAAATAAAATGGAAATGAAACTTAAGGCTCTATCATATCAGCTTGTACATGCTATTCTTTTTCGGAATCACCACAATGGTGTCCCGCTCAAATTCTTGGAAACACGAGATGAACTAAATAGTATTTAAAGACCTTTATGATGGGCCATATGTTGGGAATTACGAAGGTGACACTATTTCTCATAAAGTCATGCAGGTCAGTTATTATTGGCCCACACTATTTAAGGATGAATATGCCTATGACCGTAATTGATCTATATGTCAAATATGTGATGACCAAGGTAAGAATTCATTTGCCCCATTGCAGTCCATTTTTGTTGAAGAACCATTTAATAAATGGGATTGGATGTTATTAGAAAAATGTTTCCATATTCATCAAAGCAACACCAATATATCTTAATTTCCACAAATTACTTCACTCGGTGGGTTGAGACAGTTCTCTTGAAATAAGTGAATGAGTAGGAAGTCATCCACTTCCTTAAGCAAAATATTATTACTAGGTTTGACATTCCTATGTCACCTATTTTTTATAGTGAAACTTACTTTTCATTGCTAAGAGTTTATGATTTTGCATTGAATAATGGCATTGTTTTAAAGCACTCCTCTAATCAATCCCATTACGGAAATGACTTAGATGGTTCTACTAATAAGAATGTAATTCAAATCATAAAAAAATTTGTTTACTCTGAGCAAATGAACTGGCATAATGCATTGGTGAATTCTTTGTGGGATGACAATGTCGCACCAAAACCCTCTCTGAAGACCTTACCTTACTTCCTAGTGTATGGAAAATAAGTTATTCTTCCTTTGAAAATATACCTATCGACCCTTCAACTTTCGCAATAATCCCTTGGTAAACCTGTTAATTTTTGGCAACTAGAGTCAAATTCCACAATGGATAGCACAGATGATTAAAATAATAATTTAACTAGATTCCTATTTTCAAGAGGATAAAAATCATTCTACAAATTGTACCAATCGGATAAGCGAAAGTTAAGTTATTTTATTATTTTATTATTTTGTGATTTGGTTAGATTGCATATTGATCTGGACAAAGCCCCAAGTTGTCCCTCATCAAGTTATAAATAGAAGCGACCTTAAGCTCATTTGCACACATTCACTCATGAGATCATATTCATTTTGTTTTTTTTATTGGTAGTATTTTTATTTTCTGGGTCACAAAAGTATGTTGCAAGAGGTTTGCGCAATGGATCAGGATCACAGACATAGGCACATTTTATATCTGGGTATTTTAGATCTAGGTCGTGGTCAGGATAACTTTAGGTAGCAGCTTTGTTGAGCTTGGGACATAGGCTGAGATTGTTGTGGCAATTGTTCAGTTAGTAAAGTCACTTGAAGGCAGGCTAAGGGTGCGACCAAGTTTCTAGTTATTCAGGCCCTAAGTTGAGGGCACATAACTCTATGGTAGCAGCTTAGAACTGATATAGCCATGGGTAGGGTGTGTTAAGGCCTCAAATATTTGAGTTATTGGGTAGATCATATTTGGTATTCTGTCAGTTACTCATGCAGTATCATCAATCATCCATCACGCAGTCACATCAGCGTCAGATCAACTATTGACAGTTTTCTTGACTCAAATCTAGATCAGGGCGGCTAATATCACTTGGTACTAGTGATCCATTGATTTTGTGTTTTTTTGATCTATAGATCAGATCAGATTATTATCTACTATATTTTTTTACTTGGCTCATTGTACTCTCTCTTGAAATACTTTGAAGACAATCTATAGAAGAAGAATATTTGAAAGCGTTTCCCCCATAGTGGGGTTTTCCTTGGTCTTGGACCATTTTTTGTGTCTCATGGTTTTGATATTTTCTTCTCTGTCCTTGCGTACATTGTTATATCTTTAGCTACAATTTATGGTTATTTATATTACATAGATCTGAATATACTGTTAATGAAAATATTATTTGGGCTTAAGTAATTGATACAACATAGAGAAATATTGAAAAAATAACATGGTATCATAGCTAAGTTGAAGGACAATCCCAAGAAAAGATAAGTAAGGAATCTCGAGAGAAGATCTACAAGTTTAGAAGTTATATCTACAAGTATAGAGTTCAAATCTACAAGGATAGAGAGCATATCTACAATTCAAGTTCGAGATGGCTTCCTCTACCTTCAAGGAACATGAGAAGCTTGGTGACGCTTCAAAATTTGCTCCATGGAAATCCAGATTAGAGATTATTACCGAAAACAATGATGTGTTGGAATACATTCAAGGAAAGATGCATGAACCTTTAGTATATGCCTCTGCTATAATAAAAAACATGTACAAGAAAGTTGATCCCAAAGAAAAGAAAATAGTAGCCAATGGATTACAAGATCATTTAATTTCTTATGTTGGTAATCTGAAAAAATAAAAAGATTTCTCCCATTTATGAGGTCAAAAATATAAATGAGATCATCTCATTAAAATACCAACTCAATGAAATGAAAATGAACAAATGTGAGCCCATTCGGTCTTACATCATGAGGATCTCTCATCTTAGAGATAAACTACAGAGGGTTGGTGAAAATGTGCCTAATAGATAGTTGGTTCTCATGACTCTCAAAGGTCTCCCCCTAGTCGAGGAAACCTTCATCTCTACTATCAGCAACAACAACATTCTTCCATATTTTGATTAAATGGTTGGGAAGCTGACTTGGGAAGAGTCTAGAATGATACCAAGAGGAAGTGTTAAAAAACATGAAGAAGGAGAGCTTGCTGCATATGTTTCTCATAAAAATAGAAGGAGCGAGAGATAAAATGGAGGCCCATCTAGAATACCTCCTCATCGAAGCTCAAAAGGAAGAAATAAAAAATCACTTTCTCATATAGAATGCTTCACCTGCCACAAGAAAGGACATTATGCTCATGAATGTCCTGAGAGGAAAAGGAGGGCATGTTACAACATAGACAACATCAACTATTATAAAAGAATGAAAGACAATCAAAGGAGAAACCGTGATCAAAAGTATGAGAGGAGAAGAAGAGATTCATCAAGAGATCATGAACAAGATTGTCTATATCATAAGAGATCTAGAGCCTCCAGGTATGAAAGTAATACTATGGATAAAAATGAATATATTCGTATTTCTGCACTTACTAGTTCTTCTCCACCATATTCATGGGATAGCTGGTTAGTTGACAGTGGGGCCCCTCATCATTTTTCTGGTTATAAAGAAGTCCTCTCTAACTTGGTAGAGAGGGATACTAAGTTAAGGATAATTCTTGGAGATAACTCCACTCATCCTGTAAAAGGATTTGGGTCAGTTAAATTTTAGTTAAACACTGGGGAATTTGTATTATTAAATGATGTCATGTATGTACTGGGACTCATGAAAAACTTAATTTCTATATTTGCATTAGAAGATAAAGGGATGAGGGTTGCCTTCATCAATGGGAAAAATTTAACTTGGCCTACTGACTCACATATAAAATATGCATTTACATTAGGACTGAGATATGAGGGACTCTACAAGGTCACAAGAAGACCACTCTTTGCATTGGCCCATAACGCCAATCATATTAGTGAATTATGGCACCGCAGGTTAGCTCACTTACATTATGAGGCTCTTCCAAAATTGAAGAGACTGGTTTCTAGTATTCCCGATGTACATGTTCAACATGAGGGAGTTTGTCCTGGTTGCACTAGTGGAAAGAAAACAAGGGGACCATTCCCCTCAATCTAGAACAAAAAATATGAGATACTTCATCTCATACATTCAGAAATATGTGTTCTGATGCATGTACACTCTATAGGTGGTCATCTTTATTACATCACCTTCATTGAGTATTACTCCAGAAAGACATGGTTATACTCCATCAAGCACAAGGATGATGCCTTTGACAAATTTTAGGAAATCAAAGCATTGATTGAGAATAAAACCGGGAAAAGAATCAAAGTATTCAGATCTGACAATGGAGGAGAGTACATGTCTAGAGAATTCATATAAATCTGCAAGAAGGAAGGGATCAAGAAGGAAACCATTGTACCTTATACACCTGAGAAAAGTGGCCTAGGTGAAAGAAAGAACCGATCAATATTAGAAGTTGCTCGCACTCTACTACATGATCATAAGGTACCAAAGTTTCTATAGGCAGAAACAGTCAATACTATTGTCTATTTTTAGAACCAAGTACCTCATCAAGAATTGAATAATAAGACCCCAGAAGAATTCTTCATAGGAAACAGGTCAAACATAAGCCATTTACACATATTTGGATGCCCAGTATTGTTCCATGTACCAAAATATAAGAGGAATAAGTTGGAAGTTAAAGGCGGAAAATGTATCTTCATGGGTTACCGTGAAAATTCCAAGGCATACATAATTTACATTCCTAGTAAAAGGATGGTTTAGATTAGCAAATATTTAACCTCCAATGAATATTTAGCACTTTGAAAAGCAAGGGATCTTCTTCCACCTCGAAAGGAAGATGATGTTGAAAAGGATATCCTGGATATCCCCTCAGTACCCGAGTCAAATATTGATGATACTCCAATGGAACCTATGGATCCATTAGATCCACCTTCCAGTGATCCTCCTACAAGGAAAATATCATTGTGGCTTCATGATACTTTGCAGGACAGTGAAAGGCATATTCTTGTTCATCGATCATTCAGGGAAAGGAAGGAACCTTGTATGTATCAAGGTTATCTATCAACCATGAGTACTGAGATTCAAGCTGAACCATCTTCATTTGAAGAAAAAGTCAAAGAGCAAGCATGGAAGGATGCCATGACCAAATAATATGAATAAATCATGAAAAACAATGTATGGGATGTGTTGTAACATAGTTTGGCACACCCAAAATTTTAAATTTTCGGTGAAAAAATTGTCAATTTTTCATGAAGCTAAAATGCAGAGTGATATATTATGCTTTTGAAAGATTCAATTTTCTTTTATATACTAATTTTTGATTTAAAATATATATATTTTTTATAAAAATTATAGTTTTTATGAAAATATATGTTTTAAATTTAAATTATCTAGTAAAATTAATTAAATTTTAAAGCCTAAGTTCAAATAAGCATTTCATTTATGAAGCACGGTCTTACTTGTTTTCAGACCCCCTCGAACTTTTCGACATTTTGTTGAGGAGGGGGGTCCGAAATTTTGTTTTTTCAAAACCACTCTTGGGGCACGTGGCATCATTTAAAGTTGTTTGCACCCCCAGCAGAGAAACCAGAAACCATTGCAAACCCCCTCCGAAATATGTTTATGGTTTTCTTCTTTCGAGCTATTAGTGACCGTGCTTCACCAACTGTAATGGCAATGGACCAAGCTCTTTGAGCGAGAATATTTCTTGGCTTTGATGTAACGTTCCCAACATTTTGGTGTACCCAACTAAAGCTTATAAACTTGTTTAGAGCCTCATACAAAAACCAAAAATGCAATATTTTCAGTAGCTGATTTTCGAGTTCCATTTCTAGGCAATTTAAGTCGAAATTGAAAAATCAGGAACATGGGTTTTTTGCAGGATGGCCCCAATTTATTTAAGCATGGATTTTTTGTGAAAATTGTGAGCCAATAGAGAGATGTTTCCAGTTTTTTGTAAGGCATGTGTTCGGTGCCGTTTTTTGGAAAACACCTTCGCCAAGAGAATAAGAATAACAAAAAAATTAGTGGAAGACATCTACAGTGGAGAAATTAAGGTGACTTATTTGTCTTATCTTCCAAATACGATAGTCATGGCATCTTATAACTAAAGCCGAACTGTTTGACATGGTTTCAACTACAGCTGCTTCGATCGATCACCTAGTTTGCATAACACAACACATGGCAATATGAGAAATGTTAAATTCATTTCGGAAGCAACGTAAATTAATGGTAAGCGGTAGCGCTATAAGAATTTGAAAAGAAATGAATATAAGAATTTGAATGTGAAGGTATGGATGGGTATTGCTGTGCAAGAGTTCTCTTTATCCATAGCCGAGTTTAGATTCTGAAAAATTAGGCGAATTTGTCGATGCATATATTTTGCAAAACCACAACATATTCAGGCCATCATGATTTGTATTTTATCTTGGTAATAGATAGTTTCTTTGGGGGTATCCTGCTGGAAGGCTATATCAGGGGTAAGTCTGAACAGCTATATATAATTAATTTGTACGCGCCATATGTGTATCGACAGGATTTTTGGCACAGAATGGAGGCATCTAAAATATTAACGCTGCCAAATCTCATCCTCATGGGGGATCTTAACATCACTCTAAAGGCATATGAAATATGGGGTCACAAGGCCCGCTTGGATCCGATTTCACAGAGTCTGTCGGATATGTTTCATGAATCAGAGCTTATGGATATTAGACCGATGCCAATGTTGCCCACATGGACAAACAACAGGATGGCGGAGGCCTACATCGGCAAACGCTTGGACAGAGCACTAGTCAAGGTAAATCTGGTGGACGCGTGGGGAGTGCCTCGTTCAGGTGTCATCGTGTCCGATATTTCGGACCACATGCCGATCAATTTGATCTGGAACGAATTGCAGAAAGAGAAGGGTAAACCATTTAAGTTCAACCGTATATGGTTGGAGGACTTGGCATATAATAATTTGGTCCGATCAGAGTGGGCAAGTGTACAGGCCGAGGACATAACATGTAAATGGTCTCGCTTTCAGTATAAATTACAGCACATCAAGAGAAAGACTAAGAACTGGGAGATTGAAAAGAAAGAGGCACTTAAAAAAGAACTTGAAGAGATCAACAGGCAGATGGAGCGTCTATTCATATCTTACTCACAAGCAGGTCCGGGGAAACTCTCTATGGAACTCATGGCCAATCTTAGTAGGCGCAAAAGAGAAATTCTGAATGTAGAAGAGGTCACATGGAAGCTGAAAAGTCGTATTGCATGGCTAAAAGAAGGGGACCTCAATACACAGTTTTTTCATAAGACTGCAAATGATCGCCGATGCAGGAACGCCATATGGAGGATTAATAGACAGGATAACAGTGTCGCCCTATCTACAGAGGAGATACAGATGGAGGCCTTCTTATATTTTTCTGAATTCTATAAAAAAGACCCTTCCATTGATCCACATCAGCAAGCATGGGTTTTGGAACATGTGGAGCGGTATTTTGAGGCAGAAGACATTGCTGGGATGGATAAGAATATCGACAGAGAGGAGGTGCTTGAAGTGCTTAAATCCATCCCACATGACAAGTGCCTTGGTCCGGACGGGTGGCCGGCTGAATTTTTCATTCACTTTTTTGATCTATTGGGCAATGACCTCACTGTCCTCACGGAGGGTTTCAGAACTCAGGGCCACATCCCTCCAAATCTCAATTCCACCTTCATAGTCCTCATTCCTAAAATTTCAGATCCAAAAAACTTCTCAGAGTTCAGACCCATTTCACTTTGCAACTTGATCTACAAGGTGACATCGAAGATTATAGCTAACAGGATGAAGGGCTGCCTGTCGAGGAATATCTCTCCGGAACAATATGGTTTTCTAGAAGGACGTTCTATACACGATGCCATCGCAATAGCACAGGAGGTGCTCCACTCTATGCACTCGGTGAAGAAGGAGGCGTTGATGATGAAAGTGGACATTCACAAGGCATACGACTCGATCGACTGGTCTTTCATAAGAAAAATTCTGCTCAAAATAGGACTGCCTATCAGGATTATTCGTTGGATCATGTCCTGTATCACTTCCGTTCGGTTCGCAATAATAGTAAACGGCTTGCCCACTAAATTTTTTGAAGATGGCCGTGGCCTCCGACAGGGATGTGCCTTATCGCCGCTCATCTTCATCCTGGTAATATATGGTTTCAGCAAGATTATCCACAGGGCAGAACAGAGGGGAATACTTAAGGGATTTGCTTTCTCTAGCACGATATCTACTACACATTCCCTTTTTGTTGATGATTTACTAATTTTTGGGTACCTCATAAGGAATTATTGGTTCTATTTTCACATCATATTCACACGTTTTGAATCTGCTACTGGACTACACATTAATAAGGGTAAGTCTTTTATCATATATGATCATGGTGATTTAACGGAGATACAGTTTATATCAGAGTTCCTAGGGGTGGAATATAGGCAGGCTGATGCAGGTTTCAAATATTTGGGTTATACCCTCAAACCATGTGGATACAGGAACAGAGACTGGTACTGGCTGGTGGACAACATTAGAACCCGCATTGAGCGATGGACACACATATGGCTAACTATGGGTGGGAGACTCATAATGATCCAAGCAGTTCTGTCTCAGATGGTTGTTTATTGGGGACACCTCTTATTTTTTCCAGTAGCCATCATTAAGAAAATCAACCAAATCATATCTAAGTTTCTGTGGGGAGGTGTAAAAATGGAGGAGAAATTTCATCTTTGCTGTCTTCAGACCCTCAGTCGACCAAAAGATTTGAATGGGTGGGGCATCCTCAACGCCCGGGTGTTTAACATGGCTCTTCTCATGAAAGCGTTTTGGAGAGCCATCACGGGAGAAAACATATGGTCGTCCATCATAAGGGCCAAATACGTTCATGGAGACATACTATACAATCTCAGTTGCCAAGCGATACAGCTTCCCAAAAAATTGTCTATTATATGGTCAAGTTTCAAGAGGATTATGCCGCAGGTTGAACAGAGACTAATATGGCTCTTCAGAGACGGGAACAGAATTCCAGTGGGCTGTAGCGGCTCCATAAATCACCAACGAGGACAGGGGCCATCGATTCAATTGATCCATTCAATGGCGCATAGAGGAATTCACTTCCTTGCACAATTAATACGGGAATGGGAATTCTCTGCCCCCATCTTTAAAACGGCTGATCAAATAGATTTACAGGGAGTGGCGGCAGGAGAATGGGAAGCTGTCAGGGACGCGCTCAGAGGTGTAGGTCTTAGCTATGAAACAGGTGGAGATTGTATAGTATGGAACAGACCTATGATCAATAATTCGATCATTGTTAAAGAGGTATATCGAGACATCATAAGAAGACAAGCAGGTGCAATTTCAACGGATTTCCATCCATTCTGGGGGTGGAAAATCCCCACAAAAATCACCATTTTTGGATGGCTCGTTTGGATGAGAAAAGTCCTCACCTGGGAGAACTTGATTAAGAGAGGCTTTCAGGGCCCTGGCATATGTGCTTTATGCTGTTGTGAGGAGGAAAATATCAGTCATCTATTCTTCCTATGTCCTGTCACAAGAAGTCTATGGCGTTTTTTCAGTGATTTCCACATGGATCCCCAATGGATTCCCAAAGACTTTATCACAACGGTCATTGAATGGGGTAAGCTGAATTCCAATTATTATGTACTTCCTTTCTTCCTTATCTGGGAGGTTTGGGTGGCTCAGAACCGACTGATTTTTGAAGGGGTCCCTTTTAGACTAGACAAGATATACACTAACATTAAAAGATGGATAGATGAATGCCCTCAGAAGATGGTGATGGAGACTGACTATTCAATTCGTCTCAGACCTCATGACATGTCCATCCCGGCAATCTTTTTTGATGGGGCATCTGTGGATAACTCTACTGGGTGCGGGGTTTGGATAAAACTATCCGCAAATGAACGTATCCACTGCTATTGGAACGGAGGGCCCGGTTCAAACAATAAAGCATAGTTAATGGCACTTTGGGGGGGTCTATGGGTTGCCTCGGACCTATCCCTACAGGATTTTCACATATACGGGGACTCGAAGATTGTTATAGGATGGGTTTCAAATAGTTATCACCTGCTTTCTCCTCATCTTCGTGGATGGCTGGACCGCACACAGAGATTATGGAAAAGGATGCTATGTCCTAAGATCAATCACATATACAGAGAGAACAACACACGAGCAGAAGGATTATCTAAGAAAGGTCTCCAGGCGGATTATGGGGTCATTCAGTTCTCTAAGTACAGGGATGGAAGAGTGTTTCAGGAACTAAAAATTCCCATTCCCTGAATTGGATGGATCTGTTCCCTTTTTTGTATT
The DNA here is from genome assembly GCA_034641835.2 of Pinus albicaulis. Taxonomy (NCBI): domain Eukaryota; kingdom Viridiplantae; phylum Streptophyta; class Pinopsida; order Pinales; family Pinaceae; genus Pinus; species Pinus albicaulis. The sequence goes on from CM076573.1 coordinate 945,910,186, forward strand.
CGGAATGCTGTTATTATGTTTTTTTGGATCTCTTTTTGGGATCAAAGGTATATAGCCATAGATTTAGCTGTTTCATCCAGTTTTGAAGGAGCAGAGGAAAGGAAAGAATCACCTAGTACATTGTCTCCAGAGGTTATACTTCCCCAACACACCCGACTTCAAGCGAGCCTGAAATCTAAAGAACCGGTTAGTACAGTGGACTGGTCAATTTAACGGCCACCATAGTAGATACACAGTGGCAACAACTCTCTCGTGATGGAAGGGAGGCAGAGTTATTGTCCTTTCAGCAGAACATTTGATACAACACAGACTTTCCACTAAGCATCTCGGATTTACACAAGCGAGGCAGAGTTCAGGTCCTTCCAGCATAACATAAGAAACAACAGATCCAACATACTAAAGGGGGTTCAGATTTTACTGTCATTTATATTCTGATGCATATAATATAGGGAACAGAGAGATCTCTGTAAAGGCACAGTCTGGATGTACACAGGAGCGCAAAGGATGTCAAGCGAGCCAGTCTTTACCTACAACGAGGCTGAATCCTATCAAGCGAGCTGGATATTACTATATACAGGAATGTTGGTATATTATAACCAGTCTAATCCCGTTTTCATCAAAATCTTTCCTTTCTACATATCTGCATAAACGTTTTTCACTGTCTAATAGGAATGTTTTATTACTTAGGCTACTGTTAAGGAATGCTAGGTTATTAGTGGATCAAGTTGTCTAAAAGACCTGTCTTTTTGCACATGATCTTATATGAATTGTAATGAATATGTCGCAAGGGGTTGATTATATCCCCCTCTATTGAGGTGCCTGTCAGTTCTCCGAATGCTAATTCCTATCAGCAGTTGGCAGGCCGACGATGCAATGATGAACACTCATAGAACTAGTTTCTTATTGAGTATGTAAAGAACATGATCTGATATATATAAATATATGCAAACGTTTTTTTTCTTTTGAAAAAAAAAGAATATAGGGCACTAACACTTGGCATGAAATCCACCTCTATCTCTCCCTAGACAAGAAGTTTCTACTCCCTTCTTGATCCAACATATGAAAAAGATCATATACCAGTCATTGCCTCTATCTCAGAGCATCAACCAACAACTTGGTCATCATTTATGTTTAAATTTCACATTTTGATTTTCTTCTTTCCAGCGGGGCTCTACTTTTGTTTCAAAAGATTGACAGATGCCACTATTTTTTTTGTGCTATATGGCCTCACTAGCTTATATTTTGCTAAGGTGATGGTACATATGATCCTTGTCGAAACTACAACTATGTGCCTTATTAGTGCTACAACAATATCTTCAACTATGAAAAACTTGGCCACTCTGGTTCGTAGTAAGCCTAAATCTGCATCTACGGCTACCAAAAAAGGCTCAAGTAATGTCAAGGAATCTGCCAAGGTGTCTTCAGATCATTCATTGCTATTCTAGAGAAAGGATGCAAGCCCATGACTCTTTTATTTTTTCAAATAAGGAAATTTTGACAGTTGACACTGAATTATATTCCATTGAGTCATTCCATCAAAAACTCTGCAAGCGTTGGCCATATTACCACACTTGGCATACATATTGATGAGCATATTATGGGTGAAGCTCTCTGTTAAGACCTCTATTTCTTCCATGTGGGCGTGGACTAACTTTCCTTCTGACACTGCTTTCCTATGAATACAGGCCTGCAACATAGAAATATACATACAAGAAGATGCATATTTTTTGGGATCACATCATGCACCTCGATGTGGAAATAAAACAAATGCAAGAAATTGGAGATATGTCTTGGGAAGCATTACTGGGCCAACGATATAAACAATTTGTTCAGCAAGGAAGATGCCAGGACTACTTGACAGGCATCATCGACTTTCCTGATGGTTGCAATGGGAGAGGGGTTATTCGATGCCTCAACTATACAACCCATTTGGTAATATACCTTCGCACGTATGAAGACCAACCAACTCATAGTAAAAAATATTTCACCTCCAGCAGAGCTTGAAATGTGGAATAGGTGGCAATCATTATAATAGTTAGGCGAGTGGTAAATGCATTTCCAGATTCTAAGAGAAATTTGTGCAGGTAGCAGATAGGTGGCAGAGTATTCAACACACAAATATTTTAATCAATATTTTCAGGAAAAAGATCAGCATATCAAAAAGACTAATTTCATATTGAAAGAGCATTTGGCATCGACAGCTCCAACATTTCCAAATTATTTGTAATCAATTTCTTATATTTAGTTTATTTGATTTTATTTTTAGGAAGTTTGTAATAAATTAGATTTTATGTTTAGTATATTTTGTTTTATTTTCCTAAAAGCTAGCAACAACTAGCTTATTATAATTTCTATATATTTCATCATTTGTAATAAGAAAGGTGTGGGCTTTTGATGCCAACACTTGACACTTTGTAATAGTTTCTTTTATCAGATTTCTAATGAAAGCCTTCCGGTTTCAGTTTTAACAGAATTTTGTGTTTCTAGTATGTTTTTCCAGTATTTTCATATCTTTTTTCTGCACATTTTCAGATTTGCATATAAGAGTTGGGTAAGGGTAGATTGGGTTTCAATCTCTCTGAAATCCCTGCAGATTTATAATTTTTTAAAGAGATTAGTATATTAGACCGTTTGTCTGATTTAGCTCCTCTTTAGAAATGGTTATTGCTTGTCCTTATAGCTTCTCTTGAATATGTTGTGTTGGGTTGTAGAAATATTATACACGCATCCAAATCTCCCTAGTTGTTAAGTAGTCTGTCTGGCTGCTTAAATTATTAGGAATCTCCTGGCATTCTTCTGTCAAATTCTTATACAAATCAAGTCGTTATGTCAGGATGGAAGCTGACATGTTCAGAAGGGAGCCTGTGAGAGAGGTAATATATAATGATTAAGGATTGTCATTTCTAGCCAACCACCCCTAATTGAAACCATAAATATGGCCATTATTCTTCAAAGGTTGTTTATTCGGTGACAGTGAACAACGTTAAACAAGGCCTCGTAACAATCGAGGGAGCCCCCTCTAGTTCAAGGGACATCTTGAATCTAAAGTCAGTTGAGTTGGTTTCCTGGCATATTTTTTGCAGCCAAGGACTGCCTACAGGAAATATGTACAATATTTGGCACCGTTTCTGGGGATTCAAGTAACTAAGAAATTTTTCCTTGGATCACAATAAAGTTTAGATATATTTCTTGTTGGTGAACAAGGAAGAGGCATTTGTATTGGTTGCATTATTTTCACCTGGCGACTCCACTTTATCGGATGGAAATTTCATTGGGAAACTAATCCCATTGTTTTGAAATTTCGGTTGCCTTTAATGATATGCAAGGTTTGTTGATTCTTGCAATCAGCAGTATATGTTTTCTCCTCTTAGCAATGATCAGAAATTTTGCATGTCTACAGAGGAAGAATCTTTTAAAGGACACATGTGAGTACAAGTTTTCCATGCGAATTTATGTTAATATTGTATATATTATTCATATTTTCAGCTGTTGGCAATGTGGTTTGTCAATAAATCCACTCCGCACTTGGTTACATTGGAAAAGAGATTACACCTAACAGTACAACATTTCTAGTTCAGTTAGATAGTGGTGTGTGGCTTGAATATATATTCAGAGTTTCAGTATCCAGTAGATCAACATGTTCATTATTTAATGAATGGTGTGATTTGAACAGTATATGATAGATCAACTTATATCTTCAGTCTAGAATTTTTAATTTTTTGGTTTTCAGTATGAAAGAGTATCAGGATTAGTGGTGGCATATGGTTTCATTTCACAGTTGTAGGTTGCAGTCTCCACTAGTAGGCTATTCAAATGACAGGTTTGATGCAGGAAAGTTGGTTATGGTAGATGATGGTTGATGATCAGGTTTACAGTATGACTCCATGCCCAACGATAAAGGAAACTTATCCGCTTGTTCTCTGAATCCCACAGGGGTAATCAATCCCCATTGGATCTGATGTTGTAACATAGTTTGGCACACCCAAAATTTTAAATTTTCGGTGAAAAAATGTTAGGTCCCTATATTACTAGTATAATCCCTTATTTTTGTTAGTGTAACCCCCTTATTGTTATTTTTGTACCCCTGTAACCCCCATATTTTTATTATTGTGCCCTTAAATTATTATTGTTAGGTTGGCTAGGATTACATTGTGGCCCCTTGGACTCCTATATGTAGAAAGGAGGTCTTTTCATTTGTATCATCCAAGAATTGTTCATTCATGTAATGTATCAGAGGTTTCCCCCTCGAAGTGGCTTATTTCTAAGGCGGTGATATCTCTTTTCTTCTATTTTTGGAGCTGGTTTCACAATATTTGGTATTAGAGCTTTGGATTCTAGGGTTTCGCTGCTCCAAACAGGTCATCGTGGAATTTTCGCTATAAATTTTTTCCACGAAGGTTTAAAAGCTAAAATTTTTAGAGCACGATGCAGAAATATGGAGAAACATCATCGCAAAATTTCAGAGGTTGGTTTGCAATATTTTCAGAGATATGATATGTGGAAGTTAGGGCTTTTTCAGACTCCCGAATTTCATCTCGAAGAGGTGATCGTGGGAAAATATTCATAACTCTCTCTTTGAGCATCATATTGGAGTGCTGTAAAAAGTGGCTACAGCTACACGGATTGTAGTTTCTTTTCTATGAATTTTAGAGCCGAAAGAGGAAACAATGACACGTGGCAAGTCGTACAAGTTCGCTCTACTGAACCATTCCATAATTAGGTCATTGTGGGAGATTGGACATAAATTTGCCTTGAAGAATCCAAATTGGGTCAGACCTGTGACATTTGAAAGAGGATTCAGAGGGCTACCTCAGGGAAAAATTTCAGATATTGAAGATCCAAAATCACCGAGATAATTTAGTTTCAATATCGAGCTCCTCAAAAGCAAGAAAAAGGTGTGTATTTTTTTTTGAATTACATAAGTCTCATTTGAAAAAATTAGTTTGAATTTATTCCAAGGGCATATTGAAGAATAGATATCAATATTGGGTTATAAAATTCCCCCTAAAACTAATTCAACACCCATCAAGCCTTCAGAAGGCTCTACTATGACTCATGAATACGAAGAAATGCAATATGAGATGTAAAAATTACAAGAGAAAGTGCACCTATCGCAGAGAGCAACAAAAAATGAAATGGAAGTTTTGAAGAAAGTGTTACACAACATTTTGTCACTTTCCCAGCAATCCCCATCTCACCCATTGGAGGGTCATTTTTGTGATCAATAAGTATTTGTATGCCTTGCAAAGACCATCAATGTGTCCCTTTACATGAGAGTAACATTCCTTCTGTTGACAATTCCCTGAGAAAAGACTCAAAAACCCCTGTTTTTTCCTTGGCGCGGGTAGTCAGTTATGCCATCGCACCGAAGAGGAAGATTAACACTAGGCCCCGCACCAATTGGCGCTCTGTCCCAGTTTATGGAATGTTTTTTAAAAATAGAGGCAGAGATTCCACTCCAACCACCTCGAGGATGAGTCATTGGGAGTGGTTGAACTGATAAACCATGGACTACCTCATTTAGGCTTATTGTTTCCACCTCTTATGGAAACTCCCTAAAGGATAGGCCTCCGTACCACCTTTGTAGGGATCCTAACCTCCTCCTTTTCCTCTATAAAAGAAGCTATCTCTGTTAGAACAAGCTAGCTAAACAGCTGAATAGTTGAACTTGGAGAATTAGACATAATATAGCTAAATAACTAGAGAAGATAGAATAAGAAGGAATTGAGTTAAGGAAGCTTGAGTCCATGACTTTTGAGAGAGCATGAGTCCATGCCTTTGTCCCGTCCAAATTCTCTGATGAGCATCTGAGACGCGCTTCGCCTGAACCCCGCTGAAGGAGACTACGACGTCAAAGCATTGATTGTAACTCTTCCTTCTATTCATTTATATACATGACTACTGTTTGGTTCCATTGTTGCGTTATAATGCTTGTTTAATGCAATATGTTTAGCCCTCTTTGACTGGTTAATAGTTATTAATGAAATGTTGTTATCCTGTATGATGTTCTTAGTTCTTGTTCTATGTGTAGGTATCCAAGCGTAATGGTGAATGGATTGTGACTTGCTGAGGCAAGAGTGAGAGGCCACCATTACTACAACAACAACGAAAGCGTTGGATTCCAAGTAGGTTGATTTACCGTGTCCCTTGTTCATTCAATAATTATGAAGAAACACTTTAGCGTGCCCCTTTGTTTCTAGACTCACTCTAGGTCTAGAGGGATCGTCTCTGCCCGTAGAGAGGATTTACCTGCATAACAAATTGGCGACTCCACTGGGGAACAATGCGAGTTTGTCGTTTCATTTTTTTAGTTCAGTTTCAATTATTGATTTAGTTATCTGTCTTTTCTAGTTTTCTTGCTTAGTTTCCATCCTCTGTTCAGCTCCAGAGTGTCAAGATTGATCTCTGCTCATTAGGTTTTGGTTTTTCCTCTTTTTCCCATAGTTATCTGGCTTGTCACGGTTTTTCTCTGAACAATCGCGCCAATTGGTGCAAGTTTCTCTTTTTGCAGTCATGCCAACCCCTGTATGGTGCAGATTACAGCCTTACAGTCGCACCGACCTCTATAGGAATTGGTTTTACCTCCTTGATGAGTTTTTTGGTCAATTGTGCTTGTTTCTGGGTTATTTTTTATGCATAATTATGCCTTTGGGATTGTTTTAATTAATGGCGACTTGCTTTTCTTAGTTGTTTTTCTATCTTCTTATCATTGTCAGTTGAGGCCTTAGGGTTTCTAGGTGTCATAGTGCACTAAGCCTTCTGTTCGAAAATCAAGTCAGTTTGATTGTTGTCAGTCCCATTTGTGGCTTGATTGCACTTAGTTTTCTTGATCTTTTGAGTGATTGCTTTGGTGGCAGAGTCATTTCATTTTTTGATATATTCTTTGCCTTATTTCTCCAAGCATAGATTACATTTCTTGTTTTGGATCATTTTGAAAACTTTCTCTTGGTTTGAAATATTGTGACATTAGTTTGAGTGCTTTCTTGTGTTTGTTTTGCATTTTATTGAGTCTTCAAATTTCGATTCCTACGCAACACTTAAGCTAGTTTTTGTTTTCATTTTTCATGTAATTAGTTCATCATGTACTTCTTTTCATTGAAAAATTAAAAAAAAAAAAACATATTTTGCATTATTTCTTTGCATTGAAAGTGAAATACTCTTTTGCATAATTAGCATCTGATTATCTAGGAAAGAGTTTAATTTTCGTTATATTTTGTTAGATGCATTAGTGGATTTCTTCGCATAGTTTCATTGTTTTCTTTTGTTTGAAAGATCTCTATCCTTCTCATAACTAGCATTCATTGAATCAGAAATGATGTTCATTTGCATATAGCCCGCATTTAGGAATTTTTTGAGATTCAAAATCGATAGGACTTTAAACTGAAACATAATCCAAGATCAACTTTAAAATTTATTTAATTATCCTAAGGAAGCATTCAAACCTAATGAAACATTTTTATTGGTCTAGGCTAGAGACATGTTTCTGTGTCTTAAAACCTAGTAGCTGTAGTTCACCATCTAGCTTTAGAAAGTGCTAGTACGAACTTGTGCTCCCCGTACTGTCAAGTATATAAAGGGAGACCCCTCTAGGTTGTAATCCTTTTATCCATAGCAAGCCGAGTCTGCTGCCTTGTAAGCGTGATACACCGAACACAGCATTCAGGGAGACTACCTGCATTTACGTCAAGTCCTTGGTTATTTATGTTTCATTTGATCACCAAGGTGTATATGGCAGTTCACGGAAACCTGGTATACCCTTTTGCCTAGTATTCAAGAGTAGTCATTTTGATCTTTTCATGACTCTTTAAAAAAGAGAAGAGATCGTCGAGTACTTGTCCTTTCACGCTCGTTTAAAATTGAAAGCGACTAGAGCCATCTTTGGCCTGTTTCTTGACTCTTTAAAAATGAAACAGAAAAATATGGTTTCAGTGTCATAAAATTAATCACCTACGATCACATACCCATTAAAGTCTTGGCTTGTTGTTTTTCCTTGGTTTTGATCTTGGAGTCGTTGATTGGTTCTCTTTTTTCCTTTCTGTTTTGATATATGATCATGGTGGAAGAACCACCGGTTTCGTCATCCTCACTGCCTCCTAGTGGTAGTTCTTTCCCGAACGTTTCTTTTGAAACCCCTCAGTCCTCTAGGTCTGTCGAGTTCTCGCAGCCTATTTTCCCATTTTTCTTGCCTCTTACTACTCGATCTCCTCCTGAAGAGTGAGTTGAGTTCATTTGGCCTCCTTCTGGTGCTTGTTCTGGTTTTGGGGAAGAAGGAGATTTTCCTCCTCTTACGTCGGGCTCACCATTTTTTGCTGCTGCTGTTGTACCTCCTAGTCCCCATATTCTTTTTGAAGATCTTACGGCGGAGTTAGATATGGACTCGTCTAGTCTTGTTGGTAGTGAAGGAATTCTTGTTTCTATAGGAGAATATTAACTTTTTCCGGAGGATTTCCCTCATGTTTTTATTCAGTCTTCTCCACCATTGGTGTCACTTCCGCTTGGATATAGGTCTTTGAGTCATATTATGTATGGTGTTTCCTCCATTGTGCAATCCAGTACTGTAAATCCTCCTCAGAGTTCGGTCCTACCTTCATTAGGGCTATCGCCTTCGACACCTGGTTCATCGGTTACTGTTACATATGTTCCAGTCCAACCGACGGTCTGTGTGGCTTCATCCACACCTTTTGTTACCCATCAGTCGTCAGGATATTTTCACACTCGCAGGCCTATGGTTTCTACCTATGCGTTTGATGAGCAAATGTTGGATATTCACCGATGTTATGCTCCTTAGACGGAGGCCATGCCTGCTTCTAGTGCTCTTTCCACTACCCCTATGATTCCTGGTGGTCTTACTTTTGAAGAGTATCTGTTGGTTGTTTAGCAGCAGAGCTCTCAGGGTTCTCAGTAGCCTCAGGCTCCTAGTAATCCTCTTTTTCATCACTATGATGATGTCAGTAACCCTGTTTATTCATATCCACTTCATTATGATGAACATGGTAATCCAGTCTATTTGCATCCTATTGATCCTTCTTAGACCATTTCTCATTTTAGACCTACCTTGCCTGTGCAACCCTCTGGCTTGCAAGGAAAATCCCCCGTGGGACAACCTTTAGCTCAGCAGGGCTCTGCCTCTGGTCCATAGTGACAACCATACGGTCCACAAGGCCAACCTTTACAAAGGCAACCTTTGGCCCAACATGGACAACCCTCCGGTCTTTTTGGTCAACCTCCGAATCAACCAGGACTATCTTATGCTCCTGGGGGAAAAATATACCCACCACAGCGACAACCTGTTGCACCACAATAGTAGCCACATGCTCAATATGGCTCGAATTTTGTTCAACCAGGACAACCCTACGGTATTTCTCTGGGTCAACCTGGTTATCAGGGACAACCTGGTCCATCGCAACAATCGGGCCAACCTTTCCCGCAAGGCCAACCCGGTGGCCCTCAGCAACCAATTCAACCTGCTCCTCAGCCAGTTCCATCGTTTCAAAACCTGTTTTACCTATTTATATTCAGCCAGGTTTACCCACTCAGCCGCCTGCTCAACCTGCTTAGTCGGGTCCACCTGCTCAACCACAAGGTTCTTACTACCCTCAAGGTTCATATCCACCGGTATATAGTGCACCTCAGGTTCCTTACCCTCAAAATCAACCTGTCTATCATCAACCTCAAATCCATGTTGAAATTCCACAGAAGACTCCATACACTGATCAGCAAGGACCTCAGTGGTCTACTTCGACTCAACATCGTCGTCCTCAACCCCAGTATCAACCGACTTATCCTGCTTCTAATCCCTATGATCTGAATCCTCCGGGAGAGAATGTATGGGGATAGAATCCCGCTCGGACTAGGTGGAATGTACATGCAGGTCCTTATAAAAGGCCTCTAATGACTTTTAACACTTAATTACCATTTCTTGCTATGTTGGAATTACTTGATGTGTCAAAGTTGACGAACGATCCCATTCTTCATAACTCGTATTGGCCTCCGGTTCCAACCAAGATTCCTAGTGATTGTCCTAAATTTGAGGGAAATTCTGGTGAAGACCCCCAAGCGCATGTTATGACTTACCAATTATGGTGTTTCTCTAACTCTTGGGTTGATGATTCTAGTAGACTCTGTCTTTTCCAGCGAACTCTTACTAGTGCCACTGCAAAGTGGTACATTGAGCTATCTCGTGGCGTCTTCCAAGATTTAAATTATTTAGCCATGGTGTTCCTTACGCATTTTCAGTTACCAGTCCGCTATGAGACCGGGACACACTGTATAAATTAGTGTACATTAAGCATGCATACATCCAAATTCCCCTGATCTCACAATATTTAACTTCTTGCAAAATATAGAATCATTCCACTGTTAATCTTTTGTGGAAAATTAATTGCACACACATGTGAAGCATAAATAAAAACAATCGCACATAACACAGTTGTTTAACGGGAAAAACTGAAGCTGAAAACCCCAACTATCATATATTATGTATCATGGAGATTATGTAACAATCCTCATACAAAGCTTAGTACATCAAGCTCTCAGTACAATACAATCGTCACAAACTAATCAGGAAAAAATTGCAAATCCATGCACCAATATTTCCCCCCTGCTAGCCTGCCTCCACTACGCAATCCCTGCTGAAGAATAGCTCTAAATGAATTCGAATTACCCTTTCCTTGACTGTGCAATCCTCATTGGAAACTCCAATGTGTGTGTGATGCAATCAATGCATCATTATAGTCACAACAGATAGTCCATCTTTCCCTTTCACCTATCTCTCCACTGGAACTGCCATGCACTATAGTTAACTACTGTATTTTTCAATTTATTAATGAGTCATTATTTGTGAATTAATTAACTAACTAATTCACTCCACTCTCACTAGTGTATCATTCAGTTAGACTAGATACAACTAGCTCAACTGAGTCTAACTGAGTTAAACTGAATACAACTCCATAAACTACTCTTCCAACTCTATCATAACTTTTCCACTTGAGTTCTAACTGAGTCCTCCATGCATGAAATCCAGTAAACCCTTGGGAATTGTGTAATTCCCTCAGCCCACTGATTTGCCACATCTGTGCACTGAAACTATGTGCTCCAAGAGAATAAGTTGTTGTTTAGAGTCTGATTATTATTAAGAGCTAATAATAATCGACATGCATCTATTTTTAGATCAGCGATCTATAAATAAACTTCGCCTAATATTCTAAAACTAGAATTTCATATATTTTTCCAACTTGATCAACCACCCACAAATAGCATCCTGCAACTTCTAAAATATGATCATCATGTCTAAAAATAGACATAGTAAAAAATAGACTTGCGCCAAAAATATCCTGCGGGCCCACTTAGTGAAGGCGACTCTTTTCACTAAGCTTATCATCTTGTTTAATCTCAACACTCCCTCTCAACAAGATAGTGATTATCCTTCACCCTAATCCTACCTCTATGGCATTCGAATTTGCTCCTGGTGAGCGCCTTAGTCAGAATATTTGCATCCTGATCCTCCGTAGGAATGTACTGAAGCAGCATGATATTATGCTACACACAATCTATGATATGATGATACCGAATATCAATATGTTTATATCTATCATGAAACACAAGATTAACTGAGAGTTTAATGCAACTCTGATTATCACAATGTATCACTGTAGGATCTAAATGTGAACTGAACAAACCAACCAGGATCTTCCTCATCCAGATAGCCTCACATGCAGCTTGACTTACTGCCATATATTCTGCTTCCACTAAACTGAGTGCCATGGATCTTTGTTTCTTGTTGTACCAAGAAACTGTCATAGATCTGATACTTCACCTCATCTGTCTGTCTGTACCATAAACCATAATCAGACGTGCCCCTGAGATATCTTAGGACATGCTTGCCTGCCTTCCAAAAGAGCTTAGTAGGCTTAACCATCGCTTGTGAAAGTTGGTTCACCGCATAGCATATGTTCGGTCTTGTATTGACTAAATACATGAGCGAACCCACCAACTATTGATAAACAGTGGCATCCACTACCTCTGCCGATGTAGCACCCTCTTTCTTCCAATTTCTTGGAAGAGGAGTGTCGATAGGCTTGCAGCCTTGCATGTGAAACTTCTCTAGTATCTCTCGGGCATTCTTGCCTTTAGACACAAACAGTTCACCTTCTCACTGCCATATTTCCAATCCAAGGAAATAATGAAGGAGGCCCAAATCCTTCATCTCAAACTCCTTTGCAAGATCTGCCTTGCATGAGTGTATCAACTACTCATCACCTGTTAGTATTAAATCATCAACATAAAGAACAATGATTAAAATCTTACCCTCCACCACAATCTGGTACAGGTTTGCATCTGCCTCACTCTTGGTTAAGCCAAGTCTAGTGAAATCGCTGTCGATCCAAGTGTACCAAGCATGTGGTGCTTGTTTCAGCCCATACAACGCTCTTTTGAGCCTGCACACATGCAACTTGCTGTTGAAGATCTCAAATCCTTCAAGCTTCTCAATGTACACCTATTCCTCAATGATCCCATTAAGGAACGTAGTCTTCACATCCATTTGATGAATGTGCCAACCCATCTGCATTGAGAGAGCAAGGAATGTCCATATGGAAGAATACCGTGCAACAGGTGCAAAGGTTTCTTCATAGTCAATCCCCTCAATATGTGAGAAGCCCCGAGCAACAAATCTTTCCTTATACTTCTCGACACTCCCATCAGCAGCTTGATTTACCTTGTAGATCCATCTTGATCCTACAACTGATTTTCCCACCAACCTTGGAACAATCTCCCAAGCATTGTTTCTGACAATGGAGTCATACTCCTCCACCATGGCTCTACCCATGTGGGCTCCTGCACTGCTTCTTCAAAAGAAGATGGCTCTATCATGATACACTTGCTCATAAGAGCCATGTATCTAGTAAATCATTCAGGTGACTGTCTTTGTCTGCACTGTGATGTAGGGACTCCTACATTCTGTGCCGCATCAAGCTTCATTCTCTCAGCTTCTGTGGTACTCTTTCTGCCTTTTCTGATGTTTGGTTCTGCATGAGTGGACTCCTCCACTCCATGAATCTCCTCCCGTGGCTGATCCACATCTAGAGGCTCATCTTTGGGAACAAGAAGTTCCTCCTTTGCATGCAAGTGTAGCTCCCTCTCAAGTGACAACTTCATGGCTTTCACCTCATTTCATTTTATATCCCGTCGCACCACATTCATCCGATTGTCTGGAAAATACACACGATAATTATGGGGTGTTTCTGTGTACCCCACAAATATCCCAACTTCTGCAGTCGGCTCCAGCTTCTTCCTGGCATCCTTTTTCACATGAATGTAAACAGATGAGCCAAAAATATTCAAATGAGAAATATCAGGCTTCTTACCAGTAAAAGCTTCTTCAGGTGTACTCATGCCAAGTACTCTACGAGGACAACGGTTTTGCACATAAACTGTAGTGTTGCATGCTTCTTCCCACAAGTGCGTTAGTAGGCCCTAGTCATGTAGCATCGCTCGTGCAACACCCATGATCATTTTTTTCTTTCTCTCTGAAACCCCATTCTGCTGTGGGTTATGAGGCACTATGAGTTCTCTTTGAATTCCTTATTTTCTACATAAGTATTTGAATTTTCCCGAGATGTATTCACCATCAATATCGCTCCATAGAGCTTTCACTTGCTTCCCCGACTCCTTCTCCACCAATGCCTTGAACTCACAGAACTGTGAGAACGTTTCACTCTTCTTATGCATGAAGAAGATCCAGCATCTACGAGAATAGTCATCAAAAAATATAACATAATACCTGTGTTTTGTTGTTCAAGCAACTGAGAAAGGTCCACACACGTCTGTGTGAATTATCTCCAGGATCACCGAAGCACAGTTCTCCTTCTCATGAAAGGTGGTATTCACAAACTTACCCATAGTACATCCATTGCACTAATCTGACTGCGCAAGAGTACCCTTGGGAAGTCCAGTAGAAATCTATTGCAAAATATTCAAAGCACCATGGTGAAGATGGCCCAATCTCCTGTGCCATAATTGGCCCTCATCCCGGCTCACCACTTCTTCTGATTTGCCCACCATTGTAGCACAGCCATCTACCTCCAGCTTGTAGAGATTCTTAATTAGAACCACTATCTTCTTGGTTTGAACCGTTGTTTTATGTCGAAGGAAGGCTTTTCCCTCACTGAAAACAACATCATAACCTTTGTCTTCCAGCATTGTGACTGAGACCAAGTTCTTCTTCAGGCCTGGAACATGCATAACATCCTTCAACAAGAATGGATTACTAGAATCCCTCTCAAAGGTAATGGTCCCAATGCCAGTTGCACTGTACTGACCATCGTTGTCCATCTCTATATGCATCTGGAGGTCCTTCTCCTCCAAGTCACTAAACAACTCTTTGTCTCCCGTCATATGGAAAGACACACCACTATCAAGATACCACACGATCCCATACATCTTGAAACCAAGCATGCAATAAAATATAAATCAAGTTAAAATTGTGAGGCTAAGGCATCTCCAGCTACAGCTCCAGCAACCTTCTTGTTCTTCTTCTGTGGACAATTAGTGGTGAAATTCCCATGTTCGTGACAGTGAAAACACTTCACTTTGGACAAATCCTGCTTCTTGCCTTTAGCTTCGGATTTTGAAGGAAATTTCTTCCCCTTCCCTTTCATTGATTTGGCAACCAAAGCACAATTCTCTTCATCTTCATTCTTCGATGAAGATCCATCCCTGGTACCCCGCCTGATCTCCTCCTGCACAAGATCCGACCAAAGTCACCCCCATCCCGGCAGTTTCTCCCGCCCATTGATAGAGTCTTCGTAGCTCTGCCAACTCTTCGAAAGCCCAAGGAGATCCAAGATCACCAAGTCTTCATCATCAACAGTAACCCCCACACTTCCCAGTTCATCCTTGCAGTGGACAAACTTCGTGAGGTATTTTGGAATATTGTCGCCCTTCTCCATTTTTATTTTTCTGAGCTTGTCTTTAAGCGCCAACTTCCTCAGGTCACTTCTGCTTTGGAGAAAATCTGTCAAAGCCTTCCACATTAATAATGGGGTGGCTTTCCCATGAAGGCTGGACACAATATGGTCCTTCACACCTTCCAACATAATTCTTCTCGTCTTTGCTGTCTTCTTTTGCCATGCGTCAAGTAATGTAGCATCACTAGATCCCGGCTTAGGAACATCGCTATCGATGAACTCCTTCAGTCCATTATCCTTCAACACTGCCTCCATCCTGTCCTTCCAAGCTATGTAATTCAATCTCCCATCAAGGGCATACTCCAATCACAACCCATTGAAAGACATTTCAATGTATACTCAACTTATGCACCAAGAATCTTCTGTAGCAAATTTGAATTGTCCACCAACACAAACTCACCAATACTTCACAATTGCAATCTTCAAGAATTAACAATTCTCTAATACCATGTAGAAATTAGTATACATTAAGCATGCATACATCCAGATTCCCGTTATATCACAATATTTAACTTCTTGCAAAATACAGAATCATTCCACTATTAATCTTTTGCGGAAAATTAATTGCACACACATGTGAAGCATAAATAAAAACAATCACACATAACACAGTTGTTTAACAGGAAATAATGAAGCTGAAAACCGAAACTATCATATATTATGTATCATGGAGATCATGTAACAATCCTCATACAAAGATTAGTACATCAAGCTCTCAGTACAATACAATCATCACACACTAATCAGGAAAAATCTGCAAATCCATGCACCGATCTTTGCCCCATGCTAGCTTGCCTCCACTGCGCAATACATGCTGAAGAATAGCTCTGAATGAATTCGAATTACCCTTGCCTTGACTGCGGAATCCTCATTGGCAACTCCAATGTGTGTGTGATGCAATCAATGCATCAATATAGTCACAATAGATAGTCCATCTTGCCCTTTCACCTATCTCTCCACTAGAACTACCATGCACTGTAGTTAACTGTTGTATTGTTCAGTTTATTAATGAGTTATTATTTGTGAATTAATTAACTAATTAATTCACTCCACTCTCACTAGTGTATCATTCAGCTAGACTAGATACAACTAGCTCAACTGAGTCTAACTGAGTTAAACTGAATACAACTCCATAAACTACTCTTCCAACTCTTTCATAACTTTTCCACTTGAGTTCTAACTGAGTCCTCCCTGCATGAACTCCAGTAAACCCTTGTGAATTACATAATTCCCTAAATCCACTGATTTTCCCCATCTTTGCACTGAAATTAAGTGCTCCAAGAGAATAAGTTGATGTTTAGAATCTGATTATTATTAAGAGATAATAATAATCGACATGCATCTATTTTTACATCGACGATCTATAAATAGACTTCGCCTAATATTCTAAAATATAATTTCATCTATTTTTCCAACTCAATCAACCATCCACAAATAGCATCCTGCAACTTTTGAAATATGATCATCATGTCTAAAAATAGACATAGTCTAAAAATAGACTTGCGCCAAAAATAGCTTGCGGGCCCACTTATTGAAGGCGACTCTTTTCACTAAGCTCATCATCTTGTTGAATATCAACATGCACCTCCTCACTTCATTGAAACAGGACCGAGATACTCATATCTCGGATCATATTCATGAGTGGTGACATCGTCGTTGCATGATCAAATTTGAAATTCCTGATCAGCTTCTAACTCATTGGTTCACCACCTCCTTTGTCAATCAGATTGCTAAAGACATAACTATGGGGGCATGTGTAACCGACGAAAAAGCCATTGCTTACACCCAGTACCTTGATGTTGTGTACTCTTAGTCCGGTGCATTATATGATATCTTTTCTTATGCTCCCCGACCTGGAACTTCTAAACCACTAGCGACTCCATCCGTCGATGGTATTATTGGTTCTGTGTCTCAGACTTCTCAAAAGTCTTCATCTTCAAACTTTGGGAAGCCAAAGTCCGCTTCTTCCAATAATGTTGCTTCTCAGTCTATTTCGAATTCTAGTAAACCCACAGAGGTTAATGTCGTTCAGGCCAATCCTACGGATAATACTTCTAAAGTTAAAAATAATGGTAAGGGTAAAGCCAAAGATGATACCTTGAAACAGGATTCTTAGAAACCTCGTGCTGGTGATGGTTCTCAACGCAAACTAAAGTACCCTTGTTTTATTTGTGATGAAGAGCACTTCACCAAGGACTATCCTCGACAGTCCAAAGTGAGTCGACTGCTCAAAGGCACCCAGGGAACTTCGGTTGTTCTTAAAGAACCTTTCCCATCTCAACAGACTCAGATGGTAGAGAAACCTCAGTCCTCTGCCCCATTTGGCTCTCAGGTGTTCATGATGAACGGTTCTGCCACTGTTTCTATATTGGATCTCGTCTGACCATAGGGAAGGAGATCGTTGATGTTCCTCCTCCTTCGCCTATTACTGGTCCTCTTGAAATTGGAAGGCCCAATGTTGAATCCATTGTGCGACCACCTTCCAAAGGTGTCCTCCATAAGTCTTCTTATAATCGCAACACCCGTGCCGATCACCATTACAATATTGTTGAGGATTTGGCTCAGGCGCTATCCGTGATGTCCGCGTTATAAGTACTTCAGAGCTGTCCGTCATAGCGAAGAGCTTTGTTATCTACGATTGGTGGGAATGATCCTGTCGATACTAGCCTTCTTGCTTTCGATCTAGAGAATTTCATTCCACAACTTTCGCATCAGATTGCACTCATTATTAAAGTTGTTATCAATGGTCTCGATATCCATCGAGCAGATGTAGATGAAGGTGCATCAACCTATGTCATGTCATCTTCGTGTTGGAAAGCTATTGGTTCTCTAGCCCTGAATTCATCACCAAATGCCCTAGAAGAATTTGATAGAATAGAATAAAAACTTTTAGGTGTTCTTCCTAGTTTACCAACTACTTTGAAAGGGAAGACAGTCAATGTCGAGGTCGAAGTCTTTGACGCTAAGCTTAATTATAATCTTCTCCTTCGTCGCATTTGGACTCACGCCATGTTGTGTGTTCCGTCCACTCTCTTTCGTGTTTTGAAATTTCCACATGAAGGAAAGATTGTGACTGTTGATCAATTGTATTTCTTCACCTCTTCTTCCGAGAACAACGTTCCGTATGTAGATTATATTCCTACTCCCTACGAGAGCGTAGGGCAGGGTATTTTTAAATATCTTGCCCTCATGGGTATTTTTCCTCTTCCTCCACTGAATACTGTTTATCTTCATATGATCTCTCGGTTTGATGACCCATGGATTATTCCTTCCTGCGAACATATTGATTCCTTCGGAGATTCGATGCCTTTGATTCTGATTAAGATTGATTAATGTGAACTCATTGCTGCTTCGAAACATACGTCCTCTGATTGTGCTCCTTTGAGCATGTCTCTTGAAATTTACTCTTAATCCCCCTGGCTTGGTGATTCAGATTCACCTGATCCTTTGAACGAAGTGTTTCCCTCCGATGAAGCCATCGTGGAAACCATGTCTCTTGAGGATCTGTCGTGGAATGATGGTCATCATCGTTCCTCGTTTATGCCTGGCCTTGGGGCCATGTTACTTGTTTTGAGCATTTTGTATCTCAAGTTCCTTCTCCTTCGCTTCAATTGCCTATTTTGACACATGACGTATTTACGGAAGGTAACTTGAGTAACATTACACAGATGATGCCTATTGACATTTTCGTTAAACTGAGAATTTTCGAGAACATCCATATTGGGGTTACTTGTTCTTCTGATGAAGTCCAAGTTTATACTAGCCTTTTTCATGAGTTTCCGTGTGGACTATTTCACAAAATGGGCCAAAGAAATGCCTACACTTTCCGTTGACAATAAGACAGCTGCTCAATTCATATTCAATCATATGATTTCTAGGTTTGGTGTCCCTCAAGCCATCGTCACTGATCATGGTTCCCATTTTCGGCATTACATGGTGGCCGAGTTGACTTCTAAGTTGGGTCTGTGTCACGACAACTCAACGTCGTACTATCCTCAGGCCAATGGCCAGGTTGAAGCCGTAAATAAAGTTCTTGTTACCATGCTTCAACTTACGATTGGGATCCATAAATCCAATTAGCATCTCATGTTATTTTCAACTCTTTGGGCATACCGAACCTCAGTTAAGAGTGCAACTGGATTCACCCCCTTCAGTTGGTTTATGGTTTGGAAGCTACTCTTCCGATTGAATGTGAAATACCTTCACTCAAGTTGGTTGTTGAATTACTGCTGAACACTTCACCCGAAGAGATAAAGGTTTCATCTAACATTTATCTCTAAAGGTTAGATGAAACCTGTCGCTTTGCTGCTCTAGTTATTGAAGCACAGAAAAAGCGAGTCAAAGCTCACTTTGAACAATCGGTTTCCCCTCGTTCTTTCGTTGAAATAGATCTCGTCCTCCTGTATGACCTAGCTGATGATAAGTTGGGGGCAGGTAAATTTCAACCCATGTGGCATGGGCCTTACATTGTTAAACATGTATTGCAGAATGGGGCCTATGAGCTCATTGATTACGAAGGTCATCCATTAGAACAACCCAGAAATGGGTTGTATCTAAAAAATTATTATGTGTGAGTCATTCATTAATGATTTGTGTACATAGGTGTTTTTTCATTTTTGTACATGTTTTGATTTGTTGTGCTTTGCGAGAATTTTCGTGCTTATTTACGTATTCGTTTGTTGGAAATTTTTTTTTATTTGATCACATATCAACATATTCCTAGAAGAATGAATGCATTAGCTGATACAATGGCTAACATTGTATTAGATAGACATTTTCCTAATTTTTAAAATCATCATCATGTGAAAAAGATCCATACAGAGTACATCAGGTATATATTTATATATATATATATATATATATATATATATATATATATATATATATATATATATATATATATATATATATATATATATATATATATATATATATATATATATATATCGTGTGTTTGCATCAGTGTGTATTATACATTCAAAAAATATGTGTGTTTCTGTTACATCCTAAGGCCCTATGTCTCTAAAAAATGTAGGTATAAAACCTAGGTGTCTAATCGGCGTGATGCTCATGGTAGCATGTCACTACCCGTACAAGCCGCCTCAGCAAGCGGTGAATACGGCTTGGCACCCCGATGGTATGTATCTGGTAGGTGTGAGGAACATCGTCGAATCGTGCATAATATGGGACTCCATGTGTGATCCCATTTAGGTTGCGCACAAGCTCCTCTTCCTCACTTACCTCACCATAAGGGTCAAAATCACGAGAATTCGCCTCGCTATCGGAGACATGTCCGCGGGTCTCTCTGGGCCGACATCTGCAGATACATGGATTTAATGTTAAAACATACATAGTTAAAAAATTCATAATACTCATGAAAATTAAAAATGAGTCTTACCAAAATCTTCATCCCAATCCTCTCCCTCTGGGAGTGGGAGGTTTGGATCACCAGTGAAATCTATACCAGAGTAGGGCCATTCCTCCACGATGATCAACTATCGACGGAGCTAATAAAATAACTCTGGTCTCTAGGAAATTTGTTGACTGCCCCCTTCCCTTGGCATTAGAGTTTCCCATCGGGCCATCTGTGGTTCTCTCGCTGGTGGTGTTGGGACTATGAACTCCTGATGCTGAAAAATTGGTAGTCATTGCAGGAAGAATGATACCAGGATAGATCCATAACCAAATTGCTTCAATTTTGTCTTCTTGAACTATTTTAGCTGTCGTTTCATGTTTATTATCATAGCCTCTACCCAGTTGTAGATGGTCAGTGACAAGCATTCTATAGCAAGAAGCAGTTGTGTTTTTTTTGCTTCGTGCAGTGCTTACGATCCCGCAGCTCATGTAATGGTATGTAGCACTAATTTTAGTGCTAGGTTTGGGATAGTTTGGATATCAAATTTCCCACTCTTTGTTCCCTTCCGTGCCCCTCGACATACTCTGTCCATCACCATGGACATACTCTCCATGCAAGGCCGGGTACCAGTTAGGATCGGTGTTTCTCCCCTCCACGACAATCCTATGATAAAGTAGACGTCAGAAACATCAATCTCAAGTTCCTGATCTCGAAGGATGAACTTTTCTTGGTCCTCATCCCATATGCTGATCAAATATTGTAGCAGCTCTGGTTGAGAATAGAGACACAATGTCAATAAGAACTTATTCAATCCATAGTCCCTGAGAGTTTCCATGCATCTCTCATTTTCCATGGCAAGCTCGTCTTCTTCGCTGTGTTCCTGTTCTTTCTTTTTATCACCATTTTTTCGCTTTCTACCTGTAAAAACATTCATATGAATGACATTAGCCTTTTTGAATCTTGAATTTGTGAACTATTGGGGTTTGTGACTTGCATTTTGCACACAAAATGGTTTTTTCCATTGGTGCGATCATTTCCCAAACATTCGTGCCAATGGGCGCGCCCTAGTGTAAACAATTGGGCAGTTGGCACGACTCCGAGCCTAAAACCCGCGCCAACCACTATGCACTAATTTTCATATTTCCTCGCCCAGAATTCAAAATTGGAAGTTGCAAGTAGTAAGAAATGATTCAAAATGAAGGAAAATATCTCTGCTCTTACCTGAAACTGATAGATTTGAGATTGGTTTGCTGGATTGTCCGCTATCATCGCCGCAAAATCACGTAGTAAAATGAGTAACTACTTGCTCCACAAGAGGTAAAAAGTGAAAAGTAATTATTTTTACTATTTTTTGCATTTTATAACTTTTTACAACCCTAATTAGGTTTTATGAGATGTTTTTAGATTATTTTATTTTCGAAAAATGGGTTTTACACATGTCTCTTGTGCAGAAACATGTTTCCAGGACATAGTGATGGAGTAATGAGTTAAATTTTATACTTTTTCGGACTCGGTAAAAACACGAAAAAATCACTACTGGAGTCATATTTCAGCTCTTTTCTGACTCTCTAAAATTGAAAATATTGTCGAGACTCTTGTCTTTTTGAACTTTTTAAATGGCTGCGAAGCGATATCTACTCAATATACGTTTACCCCTTTTTCGAGCTGAGATAGATTATTTACAAAAAATGAATACCTTAGCCTATTGTGACTAAGAGGTTCTTTTAGATATTATTTTCTACCTTTTCGGATCTGAGAGACTACTTACAAAAAGGGCCATGATGGATTTTTCCTTTCTTCCTTCTTTTCAAACTCTCTAAACATGAAAATATGTCGAGTTCTCCCTTTGTCAGACTCGTTAAACCCTGATGACATCGGATTTCGTCACCATGACGTTACTCGAGTTCCTCCTTCCTAGGGCTCTTAAAATGTACTAGGATGGATTTTTTTGAAGGACAAACTTACAACACAAGCATATGCTATCCCCTTCAAGCTTGTTTTAAAAAATAATTGGTGTACTCGCCAGAAATGGTGGGGGAAAATGGAACCAAGTTTTAGTTATGTTGGCAGTATGTCACTCTTGAACATGGCACTTTTCTGCATTTGTGTCTGGTTGGGGAAATCTCATTTCGTCATATTTGCCTCTATGGGTTTGGGTAATCTCTTTTGACCTTTCATCTGCTCTTTGTCATGTCATCATGACCTCAGATCCTTTGATGTCAAATACTGCCAAATCTAGTGTCGTGCTGCTGATATGTTCAAGAGAAGTTTTCCTTTGCATTTTTCAAACTCCCTCTAATTCTCTGTTGGTCCTGTTTCACTACTATCATGTTCCTCTGTCTTGTATCGATGATGTGGGAAAAATTATGGACCACCTTCGATCAAGTCATTTCCTATTGACTTTAGCTCATTATCCAGGAATTTGATCTAGAGACTCTATTATGGTACCTTGGAGACTGCATGCCTTAATGGCAAGTTTTTGCATTTTACGCAAGGTCCACATCATTGGCCTTCGATCGAGTGATTTTGCGAATTTTCGATGCCAGATCACTGTTCACATTTCGTGGATTGTACCGGTTGTACCTTGAGAGCCATTATCATTATTGGTGGTTTCTCTCGTTCCTGTTAACAACTTTCATCATTGGCTGGTAATCAGGTGATGGTCTTGCATGTTCGACTTCATCTCATATATTCGCATGCTTGAATTTGTACTTGTTCGAGTCGAGATGGAGCGCAAGACCCTGGATTTTGTCTGATAAAATCTAGACTGCGGGTTTTGGTGGATTATCATGACTTATTTCATGAATCTTTTGATCAGATGGTTGCGACCACACCTGAGTCTATTTTTTGATCCTTACTGCTAGATGGTTGCGTCCATACCTCGGATCTCAGTTTTTATATATACTCTATTATGGATGGTTGCGCCCATACCACATGCTCATGTATCAGAGATATCGGTTGTATTTGTAATTGCAGGTTTTCTGACAGCGGTGTTTCGTTCAAACGTCTTCTCATAAAGCATTTCTCCCCTCCCTCTCCCCTGAACCTCATGCTTTAGGGGGAATCTGTTACACAATATTTTTTTATTGTCCCTGCAATCCCCATCTCGTCCATTGGAGGGTCCTTTATGTGATCAATAAGCAATGTCATGCCTTGAAAATACCATCAATGTGTCCCTTTACATGAGAGTAATATTCCTTCTGTTGAAAATTCCTTGAGCAGAGACTAAAAAACCCCTGTTTTTTCCTTAGCGCGGGTAGTCAGTTATGCCCTTGCGCTGAAGAGGAAGATTAGCACTGGGCCCCGCGCCAGCTGGCGCTCTGTCCCAGTTTTCCACCCGCCCCAAGCTGTTTATAGAATTTTTTTAAAAAATAGAGGCAGAGATTCCACTCCAACCACCTTGAGGATGAGTAATTGGGAGTGGTTGAATTGATAAACCATGAACTAACTCCTTTAGGTTTATGGTTTCCACCTCTTATGGGAACTCCCTAAAGGATAGGCTTCCCTCCCACTTTTTTAGGGATCCTAACCTCCTCCTTTTCCTCTATAAAAGAAGCTATCTCTCTTAGAACAAGCTAGTTGAATAACTGAATAGCTCAACTTGGAGAATTAGACATACTATAGCTGAATAACTAGAGAAGATAGAATAAGAAGGAATTACATTGAGGAAGCTTGAGTCCATGAATTCTGAGAGAGCTTGAGTCCATGCCTTCATCCTGTCTGAATTCTCTGATGAGCATCTGAGACACGCTTCGCCTGAACCCCACTGGAGGAGATTGCGACGTCAAAGCATTGGTTTTAACTCTTCCTTCTATTCATTTATATACATGACTACTATTTGGTTCCACTTTTGTGTTATAATGCTTGTTTAACACAATATGTTTAGCCCTCTTTGACTGGTTAATAGTTATGAATGAAATGTTGTTATCTTGTATGTTGTTCTTATTTCTTGTTCTATCTGCAGGTATCCAAGTGTAATGGCGAATGGCTTGTGACTTGTCGAGGAAAGAGCGAGAGGCCACCACTACTACAAAAACAACGTCAACGTTGGATTCCAGGTAGGTCGATCTACCGTGTCCTTTGTTCATTCAATAATTAGGAAGCAACATTTTAGCGTGTCCCTTTGTTTCTAGACCCACTCTAGGGCTAGAGGGGTCGTCTCTGTCCACAGAGAGGATTTACCTGCATAACAGAAAGGCGTGGAAAATAATATGGATGGTTTGAAGAAAGGCGTGGACGCTAAGATGAATGGTTTGGAAGCTAAGATGGAAGGCATGGAAGTTGGCATGGAAGCTAAGATGGATGACATGGAAGCTAAGATCGATGAAAACATGGAAAACATGAAGAATGATCTAAAAGTAGACATCGAAGGTTTAGCAAAGTTGATAAAAGAAATGTTTCCTAATGGCGAAAATATAGTAGAGGAAACTCATGATGAGAAAAAAATAAATGTTAATCGTGATATCATAAACTCTAATGTTGGATGGAAGAACCACCATATTCCAAAGATGGATATGAGGAAGTTTGATGGCAAGGATCCTATAACATGGATACTACAGATGGAGCAATATTTTGATCTCAATAATGTGAAAAACACACAAAAGGTACGCATTGCAACTTTACATTTAGAACACAATACATTTGTATGGTATCGATGGCTTTTCTCCCGTAAAAAAATTGTCACTTAGTCAATTTTTACGGAGGAAATGATAGCACATTATGAGGATACAAATAGAAACACCTTCTTTAGCCAAATGATAAATCTCAAACAAAAGGGTTCAGTGGCAGAACACTTTGAGGAATTCCAAAAATTGAATATAAGGGTAACTGATATTCCATAGGAACACAGGATTGATGTCTTCATAGGGACTTTAAAGGATAACATCGAACATGAAGTTCACGTTTGGGAACCTTATCCGAAGGCATTCAGGTTGGAAAGAAAAATTGAATGTAAAATTATGGCGACAAGGAAGCCTACTACTCACATCTATAAAGATGGAAGTGTTGTTACTCCTAGACTCCCACAACCTACAAGATTGACTCCACAAAAATTGGAAGAAAAAATAGCTAAAGGGCTTTGCTACAATTGTGATAGAAAATACACCAAAGGTCATAAGTGCGCTGAGAATAAATTATTTTACATAGATTGTGAAGAGGAGGAAGAAAATGAAGAAGAAACTTCAAAAGTAGATGATATACACTAGGAAGAAACCCTAGAAGAAGAAGAAATGAGTCCGACCATATCATTTAATGCAATGGAAAGAATCACCACTCCTCAAACTCTCAAGATAGAAGGACATATCAAGAAGAAAAAGGTAATAGTGTTGATTGATTCGGGTAGTACCCATAATTTTATTCATTGTAAGGTAGCCAAGGAATTGAATTGTTTCCTATACCCAGCACCAGAATGTCAAGTGATGGTTGCAAATGGAGGAACTATAAATTTCTCTCGAAAATGCCATAATATGAAGCTAACCATGGGGGAATATGTATTGACTAGTCCAATGCTTTCCATTCCTATGGGAGGTGCTGATGTTGTACTAGGAGTACAATGGTTACAATCTTTGGGGAAGGTAGCTTTTAATTTTCAAGAGCTTTTCTTGAAATTTTTTTCAGAAGGAAAGGAAGTCGAATTACGGGGTATTGCGAGGAAGCCGGGAAAGATAATAAGCTCTAATGTCATGAAAAAACTTCTAAAGAAAGAACAACGAGGCGTAATTTCACAATTATGCTCACTAGAAGTTCCAACATCAAAATCATCTATTTCTGCAGATCTCCAACAAGTCTTGGACAATCATTCCAAGGTGTTTGAAACTCCCAAAGGACTCCCACTTATTCATGATCATGATCATGCTATTCATTTGATTCTAGGAAGTGTTCCTCCAAACATCAGGCCTTATAGATATCCTTACTTCCAAAAGAGCGAAATTGAACGTATGATTGCAGAAATGTTAGAGGCGGGTATAATTCAACCTAGTCAAAGTTCTTTCCCTGCTCCTGTAGTATTGGTACACAAGAACGATGGATCATGGCGAATGTGTCTGGATTATAGGGAGCTCAATAAGCTCACCATTAAAGAAAAATTTCCCATTCCCGTGATTGATGAATTATTGGATGAATTACATGGAGCAATTTATTTTACCAAGTTGGATCTTCATTGAGGATATCATCAAATTAGAATGAAGACTGAAGATATTCCAAAAATAGCATTTCAAACTCATGAGGGTCATTATGAATTTTTGGTCATGCCTTATGCCTTACCAATGCACCTTCTACATTTCAAGGGTTGATGAATTCCATTTTCAAACCCTTCCTTAGAAAATTTTTGCTAGTATTTTTTGATGATATACTAATCTACAGTAGGTCTTGGAGGGATCATGTTCAACATGTTGACAGGGTGCTCAAACTATTGCAGGAGAAACAATTATATGCAAAAACATCCAAATGTTTCTTTGGAGTACAAGAGGTGGAATATCTGGGTCATATTGTATCTCACGAGGGTATTAAGGTAGACCCTAACAAAATTAAAGCCATTAAGGAATGGAAAGTCCCCACAACCATAAAGCAGTTGTGAGGATTTCTCGGGTTAACAGGGTATTATCGCAGGTTTGTTAAGAATTATGGGAGAATAGCAGCACCTCTAACAACATTATTGAAGAAAGATGCATTTTCATGGACTCCTGAAGCAACTAAGGCCCTTCAACATCTTAAAGAGGCAATGTGCCTAGCACCAGTCTTAGCTACGCCAGACTTCACAAAAACCTTAATTGTGGAATGTGATGCCTCATGAAATGGAATTGGTGTTGTTTTAATGCAAGAAGGAAGTCCCATTGCTTTTGAAAGTCGTTCAATCAAAGGAAAGTATTTACAAAAGGCTATTTATGAGAAGGAAATGTTGGAAATACTACATGCACTAAATAAATGGAGACCTTACCTAATGGGAAGACACTTCAAGGTAAAAATTGATCATGATAGTCTTAAACACTTTTTGGAACAAAGACTATCTTCAGAAGAGCAGCAAAAATGGGTCACAAAGATGTTGGGTTATGACTTTGAAATCATCTACAAAAAAGAGAAGCTAAATTCTGTTGCAGATGCACTCTCAGGAAAGGATGAAGAGGTGGAAGCATTGCTTTGTGCCATTTCAATTATCAAACCAGATTGGATAACCGAAGCAAGGGATGAATGGAATAAGGACAAAGAAATGTGGACTCTCATTCAAAAGTTGCAGCAAGATCCTAGTACATTTGATACATTTAGTTGGAGAAATGATTCCTTATGATACAAAGATTGCTTCTATATTTTCAAGAATTCCCAACTAAAACAAAATATTCTTTTGGAATTGCACACTTCTCCTTTAGGAGGACACTTGGGATTTTAAAAAACTTACCACAGGGGGAAGAAATATTTTTTTTGGGATGACCTTAAATCTGATATTCAAAAGTTTGTGGCAAAATGTTTGGTTTTCTAGCAAAATAAAGTTGAGACAATTAAGACCCCGGGTCTTCTACAACCTTTATCCATTCCAAGTCAACATTGGGAGGATATTTCAATGGATTTTATCACAGGTTTACCTAAGTCCAAAGGAAGGAGTGTCATCATGGTGGTAGTTGATATACTTACCAAGTATGCACACTTTTGTGCATTATCTCATCCATTTAAAGTAATTATAGTTGCTACTACATTTATGGAAACAATTCAAAAGTTACATGGAAACCCAAAGTTTATTGTAAGTGACATAGATCCCATTTTTACAAGAAATTTTTGGACAGAATTATTTTCTTGTTTGGGTACTCAACTAGCTCATAACTCATCTTATCATCCTCAATCCGATGGTCAAATAGAAATAGTGAATAAATTTTTGGAAGGATATATTCGTTGTTTTGTATCTGATAAGCAAGAAAAATGGGTCAAGTGGTTACGTCTCGTTGAATGGTGGTATAACACTTCCTTCCATACTGCAACAAAAATGACCCCATTTATAACACTTTATGGATATCATCCACCATCCATCACATATTATTTAAGGGAAAATTCTAGGGTTCAAGCAATGGAGGATCACATCGAGCATCAACAAGAATTTATCCAACTCTTAAGGGATAACCTAAATTTGGCACAAAATAGAATGAAACAACAGGCAGATCAACATCGCAGTGAGAGAATTTTTGATATGGAAGACTGGGTATTTTTACGGCTACAACCATACAAACAAATGTCCCTCAAGCAAGCTAAGAAGGATAATAAATTATCGTCAAAGTACTATGGTCCTTACAAGGTGTTGCAAAAGATTGGTACTATGGCATACAAATTGGAGCTTCCTGCTTCTTCATGAGTGCATCCAGTTTTCCATGTTTCATGCTTAAAGAAGGTTATAGGTGAAAATATTCCAGTTCAAACAATATTGCCAGAACTTGATGAGGAAGAAAAAATCATATTGGAACCTGAAGCGGTCATGGAAACAAGAACTCGACAGCTACGGAATCGATCAATTTCAGAGTATCTCATCAAGTGGAAGAACTTACCCACTGAAGATTCTACATGGGAGGATGAGAATTTTATACAGAAGCACCCAGAGCTACTCAAGCATCGAGGACAACACTTTTTTGAAGGAGAGGGGCATGTTAGGTCCCTATATTACTAGTATAGTCCCTTATTGTTGTTAGTGTAACCCCCTTATTGTTATTATTGTACCCTTGTAACCCCCATATTGTTATTATTGTGCCCTTAAATTATTATTGTTAGGTCGGCTAGGATTACATTGTGGCCCCACTAGGATTACGTTGTGGCCCCATGGACTCCTATATATAGAAATAAGGTTTTGTCATTTGTATCATCCAAGAATTGTTCATTCATGTAATTTATTGGAGGTTGCCCCCTCGAAGTGTCTTATTTCTAAGACATTGATATCTCTTTTCTTCTATTTTTGAAGCTGGTTTCACAACAAAAAAATTGTCAATTTTTCATTAAGCTAAAACGCTAAGTGATATATTATGCTTTTGAAAGATTTAATTTTATTTTATATATTAATTTTTGATTTAAAATATATTATTTTTATAAAGATTATAACTTTTACGAAAATATATGTTTTAAATTTTAATTATATAATAAAATTAATTAAATTTTAAAGCCTAATTTCAAATAATAATTTCATTTACGAAGCATGGTCTTAGTTGTTTTCGGACCCCCTCGAGCTTTTAGACATTTTGTTGAGGAGGGGGATCCGAAATTTGGTTTTGTCAAAACCACTATTGGGGCACATGTCATCATTTAAAGTTGTTCACACCCCCCAATAGCGAAACCAGAAACCATTGCATACCCCATTCCGAAATCTGTTTATGGTTTTCTTCTTTCCAGATGTTAGTGATTGTGCTTCACCAACTGTAATGGAAATGGACCAAGCTCTTTGAGCAAGAATATTTCCTGGCTCTTTTGTAACATTTCCAGCATTTTAGTGTACCCAACTAAAGCTTATAAACTCATTCAGAGCCTCATACAAAAACCAAAAACGCAATATTTTCAGCAGTTGATTTTCGGGTTCCAATTTTGGGCAATTTAAGTCGAAATTTAAAAATCAGGAACATGGGTTTTTTGTAGGATGGCCCCAATTTATTCAAGCGTGGATTTTTATGTGAAAATTGTGAGAAAATTGTGAGCCAATAGAGATATTTTGCCAGTTTTTTGTAAGGCATATGTTCAATATCATTTTCTGGAAAACACCTTCGCCAAGAGAATAAGAATAACAAATAAATTAGTGGAAGACATCTACAATGGAGAAATTAACGTAACTTATTTGGGTTATCTTCCAAATATGATAGTCATGGAATCTTCTAAAAAAGCCAAACTGTTTGACATGGTTGCAACTGCAGCTGCTTCCGATCAATCACCCTGTTTTGCATAACACATTGCATGGAAATACGAGAAATGTTAAATTCATTTCGGAAGCAACGAAGAATCAATGTTAAGCAGTAGCACTATATAATGTTGAGAAAGAAATGAATATAATCATTTGAATGTGAAGGTATGGATGGGTATTATTGTGCAGATTTCAATTCTCAGTGGTCGAGTTCGAATTCTGAAAAATTAAGTAGGAATTTGTCTTCACACATTCTTTTATAAAACATATCCACGCCATCACAGGTTGTTATTTTATCATGGTAATAGAGATAGGGCACTAATACTTAGCATGGAATCCTACTATATCTCTCCCTGGACTGGACGTTTCTACTCCCTTCTTGATCCAACATATGCAAAAGATCATATACCAATCATTGCCTCTGTCTCAGAGCATCAACCAACAACTTAATCATCATTTATGTTTGACTTTCACATTTTTCTTTTCTTCTTTCCGGCGTGGCTCTACTTTTGTTTCAAAAGATTGACAGATGCCACTATTTTTGTTGTGCTATATGGCCTCACTAGATTATATTTTGTTGAGGTGATGCTACGTCTGATCCTTATCGTAGCTCCAGCTATGTGCCTTATTAGTGCTACAACAATATCTTCAACTATGAAAAACTTGACCACTCTGGTTCACAGTAAGCCTAAATCTACATCTACGGCTACCAAAAAAGGCTCAAGTAATGTCAAGGCATCTTCCAAGGTGTCTTCAGATTAGTCATTACCATTCTAGAGAAATAATGCAAGTCGATGACTCTTTTATTTTTGCAAATAAGGAGTTTTTGGCAGTTGACACTGAATTATATTTCGTTGAGTCGTTCCATAAAAAACTCTACAGTCGTTGCCCATGTTATCGCACTTGGCATACATATTGATGAGCATATTATGCGTGAATCTCTGTGTCAGAACCTCCATTTCATCCATGTTGGCATGGACTAAATTTCCTTCTGACACTACTTTCCTATGAATACAGGCCTACAACAGAGAAATATATATACAAGAAGCTGCAGATTGTTTGGGAGCACATCGTGCACCTCGATGTGGAAATAAAATAAATGCAGGAAATTGGAGATATGTCTTGAGAAGCATTACTGGGCCAAAGACATAAACAAGTTGTTCAACAAGGAAGATGGCAGGACTACTTGACAGGCAACATCGACTTTCTTGATGGTCCCAATGGGAGAGGGGTTATTCGATGCCTCAACTATACAGCCCATTCGGTAATATTCCTTCACACGTATGAATACCAACCAACTCATAGTAAAAAATATTTCACCTCAAGCAGAGCTTGAAATGTGGCATAGGTGGAAATAATTTTAATAGTTAGGCGAGTGGAAAATGCATTTCCAGATTTTGAGGGCAAGTTGTGTAGGTAGCAAATAGGTGGCAGCTTATTCATCACATAAATATTTTAATAGATATTTTGAGGCAAAAGATCAGCATATCAAAAGGACTAATTTCATATTGAAAGAGCATTTGGCATCGGCAGCTCCAACATTTCCAAATTCTTTGCAATCAATTTCTTATATTTTTATTTTATTTTTTTTTATTTCTACGAAGTTCGTGATAAGCTAGATTTTATTTTTAGTATATTTTGTTTTATTTTCCTAGACGCTAGAAACAACTAGCTTATTATAATTTCTATATATTTGATCATTTGTAATAAGAAAGGTGTGGGCTTTTGATGCCAACACTTGACACTTTGTAATAATTTCTTTTATCAGATTTCTAATGAAAGCCTTTCGTCTCCAGTTTTAACAGAATTTTGTGTTTTCTAGTATGTTTTTCCAGTATTTTTATATCCTTTTTATGCACATTTTTAGAGTTGAATATAAAAGCTGGGGTAAGGGTATATTGGGTTTCAATATCGCTGAAATCCCCTATAGATTTATAATTGTTTAAAGAGATTATTATATCAGATTATCTGTCTGATTTAGCTCCTCTTTAGAAATGGATATTGTTTGTCCTTATATATTCTCTTGAATATGTTGTGTTGGGCTATAGAAATCTTCTACACACATCCAAATCTCCCTAGTTGTTAAGTAGTCAATCTGGTTGCTCAAATTATTAGGAATATCCTTGCATTATTCTGTCAAATTCTTATACAAATCAAGTCGTTCTGTCAAGCTGGAAGCTGACACGTTCAGAAGGGAGCCTGTGAGAGAGGTATTTTATAATGATTAAGGATTTTCATTGATAGCCAACCACCCCCAATTGAAACCATAAATCTGGCCACTATGCTTAAAAGGTTGTTGTTCGATGACAGTGAACAATGTTAAACAAGGGTTCGTAACAACTGAGGGAGCCCCCTATGGTTCAAGGGCCGGCTTGAACCTAAAGCCGATTGAGTTGGTTTCCTAGAGTATTTTTTGTAGCCAAGGACTGCCTATGGGAAAAAGGTATAATAGGATGTGTTAGTGTTAGTCTATACAACTTGTCACCGGTGATCAAATGGGCTCTTATCATGTTTTGTTAGGGTCTCATAGTAAAAAAAAATTCATTTCATTAGGTTTTCAAATAAAAATTTGGTCACTAGATATTAGTTCTAGGACTATTTCCACTCCTTCCAAAATTTTCCCATACTAGTCCTTGTCATCACTCAGCTAAGTATATCATCATTCAAAGATCATCATCATCATTCCAGTCATCATCATCATGATTTCATTCAATTCAATGTCTCCATTTTAGAAATTTATTAATACTGATAGTATTACTAGAATCTCCCGATCTAACAATTTAATCTTATGTTAAATACATAATCCTTCCACTTAATTCTTTGCAGAAATTAAATCACCAATTGCAAACACATATGAATCAAATTAATCGCACATAAACACAGTTGTTTAACAGGAAATATTAAAGCTAAAAACCCCAACTATCATATATTATTTATATCAATGGATCACGTAATAATCTCATACAAATCTTAGTACATCAAGCTCTCAGTACAACCAACAATCATTACACACTTTCATGCAGAAATTTGCATCTCTATGCACCAATTTCTTGCCTTGTGATAGCCTGCCTCCACTGCACAATCCCTGTTGAAGAAGACCTCTGAATGAATTCTAATTGGCCTTGCCTTGACTGTGCAATCCTCATTGGCATCTCCAATGTGTGTTAGATGTGTTGAATTCATCACTATAGTCACAACAAATAGTCCATCCCACCCTTTCAACTATCTCTCCACTGGGTCACCACTGGAACTGACATGCAAGTATTTCACTGCTGTATTTGTTCAGTTGCAATTGAGTCTCTAGTTATGAATTAATTAAATAATTAATTCACTAAACTCTCACTAGTGTAGCTTCAGTTAGAACTAGATACAACTAGCACAACCAATTTTAACTCACTTAACTGAGTTAAACTGAATAACAACTCCCATAACTACTCTTCCAACTATGTCATAACTTTTCCACTTTAGTTCTAATTGAGTCCTCCATGCATGAGTCACCAACCACCCTAGGAATTGCGTAATTCCTTCAGCCTACTGATTTTCCAAATTTTTTCACTGAAATAAAGTGCTCCAAGAGAATAAGTTGATATTTATTGTCGAATTATTATTAAGGGCTAATAATAATCGACGTGCATCTATTTTTAGATTGATGATCTATAAATAGACTTCACCCAATATTCTAAAAATAGAATCTCATCTATTTTTCACATTTGACCAACCATCTACAAATAGCATCCTGCAACTTATAGAATATGCTCACCATGTCTAAAAATAGACATACACCTAAAAATATCCTATGGGCCCCACTTAGTGAAGGTGCTTAATTTTCAGTAAGCTCATCATCTTGTTGAATATCAACATCCATTAAGTCATTAGGGTTTCAAGGCCACCAAATATGTCATTACATGCATAAAATTTGACAATTGGAGTGGTTATAGGCAAGTTTGTTCAATAAAGTTTGATTT
This sequence comes from Pinus albicaulis, assembly GCA_034641835.2. NCBI lineage: Eukaryota > Viridiplantae > Streptophyta > Pinopsida > Pinales > Pinaceae > Pinus > Pinus albicaulis. The sequence goes on from CM076573.1 coordinate 945,944,326, forward strand.
CAAAATGTAATTTATTGTTTCTATTATGTAATAAGTTCCTAAGTTCTAAAGTTGAAATTAAAGGTTCTAAGGCTACAAGGTTCTAAAAACAAAGTGAGATTCATGAGGTGGGCCATCCTACCTCATTGATGAAATGACTCCAAAGCAAGCTATAAAAGACAAAATGGAAACTCATTTGTACTCTTCTATCCTCCTATCATTGAGCTCCCTTCTCACCTTGGCAATAAAAATCATTTTTTTACCTCATTGGAAAAAACTTGAGGACGCTAACACAGAAACACTATTCTTTGCATCTGAGAAGGGAATTGCACGTAGAGACACTGCACCACGCATAGGGAGACTACGCTGCACATCTGGAAGAGCTTTGCAAAAGTGGTATTTAGCTACCAATTTTTTTTTTCAAAGCTTCTCTTCAGTCATTAAAACCTCCACCCTCTACCAGAAGTAAGTCAAAGAATTTAATATCCTCCCTTGCATTGTTTATCAAGAAATTAAGTCAAAAACTTCTTTTCCTAGGGTTTGTTTAAGTTTCATGGTTTTAGTTTCCAAATTATGAATTTCTATTAAAAACCTTATTTTTGTTGTCCCTACACCTCTATTTTCAGTTGATAGACTACGTCCATACACTACACAACCTCGTCCCTTAATTTCTATCAATTTCCCTATAAACCCTAGTCTACCCTATGTCATTCTAGGGTAGGACAATGTTTTTCTCTTTACCACCCCCTCCCCTCACTCATTTTGCAAATTTCCATTTTCCCCTACTCACTAAAATCACTCACCCTCATAAACTTTCTCAAAAATTTAGGAAACTCCCAAACCCATCTTATCACCTCATTCACTCATAGCTGCAAATTTCATTGTTTTTCTTGATTTCCACCTAGGGTTTGAAAGTATGGAAGTTGACTCATCACAATCAGAGAAAAGGAAGTATAAAAACGGGGAAAAATACTGAGGTTTGAGCCCTCCAATTGCAATGAAAACACTTCCTCTCCATTTATCACGAAGTGCATTGAAGATGTGGATTGTTTAGGGTTTTGTCAAAGGGTGCATGAAGTAGGTTATCCTGAGAAACTCACAGTTATTTTTGCCATCACTTTGAAAGGAGAAAAGGCTACTATTGCAGGGAGTGATTTCATATTTTCAGTAGATGCCATATCTCATGCTACATGAATACAAAATCATGGTGAGAATTTGTTCAAAGGCATGAAACTAGACCTTGAAGAATACAAGCCCTACTTGAAATCACAATACACAGGAGCTCATTCACATGTTTTCCCATTTAGATATTTTCTGGAGAGATATGTATCATTAATGAAGGTTTTCATGAAGTTATTCACATGTGAGGGAAATTTTTCAAGGATTTATCAATACCACATTATATTATTCATGCACTTCACAACTGTTAAATCTCTCAATTTATGAAATTTATTGTATAGGAGCATGATTAAAATGTCTGAAAGGGTGAAAGTGAAAGGAAAAGAGAATTATCCTGGCCTTTTTCATCATATTTTGGTAAAGGTTATAATTCTCCATCAGCTAGCAGAAAATAATATGACATGGGTTTCCTTCATTGAGGCAGCTTTGCAAATGCCCATAATTACTACACCAAGCCAGCAGCAAACCATGTCACCTACCATTGAGGAGGTGGGTTCATAAGACAAGGTGGAAGACCGATCACCCAAATAATCAGTGACAAAGAAACCTAGACTTGAGATCACTCAGACATATTGGAGAGGAAAAATACTTGTGTTTTCTGCTCAAATTGAGGAAGGGGCCAAGCCCACATTAGTAGAACATAGAACACCATTACATCATGAGACATCTATGCATGATGAGGAGCATGATTTTGACCTAACAGACTTGTAGGCTAGTGATGAGCATGAAAACCTAGAGAGGATTATCAAAGACAAATATGATTAGATCAAAGAGCTCCAAGACAACTTGGAAAGGGAAAATTTCATCATTCCCTTTTTAGAGCAAGAAAAACATCAGCCGAAGGCAAAACAATTGTCTTTGGAGAAAAGTCAATTTGAGGCAAGCATGCATGATGTGAAAGGAAAAGAAGCGGATGACATAGAATATTCTGATGAGAATGATGAACATGAAGAACAGGTAAGAAAGAAGAGGCCAAGGGCCATGGGTCTCAAAAAAGCATTGCAGAAGGAAAGAGAGAAAAACCCACTAAATGAAGAGATGAGTTTTGAAGAAAGGATAGCCAATGAATTCAATAAAAACAGAGAGTTTTGGCTTGAGAAAGTCAAAATCCACTTGGAGAAGCTCCTTGACAAGGCCAATAGGGATAACAAGATACATAAGCACATGGATGACCATTACTATGCAAGATATCAAATTTGTAATGTCAAAGTCAAACTGTTACAAGCCAAATTAAAGGAAACCCTAATTAGTCAAAAGGACAAGGGTAAGTTGGACCTACTTGTTGATGCATCCATGATAGCATAACGCACCTTATTTGGCATCTTTGGACCAATTTTGAGAAAATTTGGAGCAATTTTTTCATTTTGGTGAAATTTGGTGCATTTTTGGGAAATTGAGCCATTTTGACTAGGTCTAGAATCGCAGTGAGCTCACGCTAAGATTATTCCCTAGGCCTCAAAATGGAAAAAATTATACATTTTTGGAAATCTGGTGGCTTCCTCTCAAAACCCATTTTCTCAGTTTTCTGGTCCAGGGCACAAATTTTGATAAAAATCCCAAAAAGGGGTCAAAAAACACTATTATGCCTCTCTTTTTCACTTTTTCTGCGCACTTGGAGACAACTTGGGAGAATGGAAATATCTTAGCCTATAAAGGGTTATTTTTCATGCTTAAATACTATAAGGACAACAAAAATCTCCCATATTTCCATAATAGGTCTCAGATTTGGATTTGGTCTTCATAAAGGAACCCAAAAATGGCCTCCACGAGTTCATTGTGCAACTGCAAATTACTGATAAAATTTCATGAAATTTCACTGTGTAAATTTTGGCAATTCTCAGTTTGACTTTAGTAAAAGTCAAGAGGTTAAAGTAAATGAATGTAAGGGGTCAAAATAAATTCGAATGGGTAAAAATAGGGTTTCTTAGGTGTTTTATCCTCCATTTAATGCTTTGAAGAAATGTCTCATAATGGTTAGAAAAAGGAGGAAATGGTTGAGTAACCTCCCTTGTATGTAGTATGGCATTGGATAGGTGCATGAATTTGGTTTTTCTTGCTAGAAATTCGACCTCCAAGGGAGGATTTTGAACTCAATGAATATATAAGGAAATTTTTAATCATTTTCAAAGGTTGGATGATGTGGAATTGAGCCTTGTGGATACTAGTGTACCTGTGAATTTGGCAAGAAATAATAGACATAATTTGCAGCTATTGTAGTGGGATTCCTGTGGTATGTGCTTTAGCATTGTTTTTCCTTCTGTGATCATATGTTTAAATGTATTTTACCTTCCATTTCCATTTCCATGCTTCATGTGTTTGTTTTCTTAGATAATAAACAGACTTCATTGATATAATGCTTTGTTTTGGAGAAGCTTTCACATTTTTGTTCATATTATTCTGATATAAATGAATTCGTGAGATTCATGCTCATTTTGAAACCTTACCAATATACCCTACACACAAAGATATTTATAAAGTGCTAAATTATGTTCCCACCTTTCCCCATTACATCTCTGCAAATCTGATTTTCAAAGCCCAGACCTAGTCTTCCTAGACCTAAGCCACCATCCAACACAAAACCATCAAATCAACCAAACCCTGATCTAAATATATCTAGCCTAATATATTTCATGTCACATTCAATTCTTGGTTGTGATCTCATTGAGAAATCTGTCTCAGCCTAGAAGGGCTAGCTACTAGGTCAAAGTGGTATGTGGTTACCTATGTTGGTCTCCTTTTCAGCATTCGTAGAACTGGTGGAGTGCTAACAGGATGTTGTACTGAGACCGTATGGGAAGTCAGTTGTGAATTCAAAATGGTTGTTCAAAATCAAGCATGGTGTCTATGGTAGCATCGATAAGTACAAAGCGAGGTTTGTAGCTTGTGGTTTCTCTCAGAAAGAGGGAGAAGACTACGATGATATATTTGCTCCTATGGCTCGATGTACAACTATCCACTCGATAATTTCTCTTGTTGCCAGTCAAGGATGGAAACTTCATCAGATGGATGTAAATACAACCTTCTTCCATGGTATGTTTCAAGAAGAAGTCTGTGTGGAAAAACCATAGGTATTTTAAGTGGAAGATCGCACATCAAATTTTTTTAGTTTGAAGAAAGCATCATATGGATTGAATAAAGATCCCTGAGTTTGGTATGCTCGAATTGATTGCTATCTAATGAAACTAGGTTTCTCTAGAAGCAGCATTGATCCCAACCTCTATTTTAAATTTTTTCATGGTATGCTTCTAATTCTATTTCTATATGTTGACGATTTATTCTTAACAGGAAGTGAACCATTGATTATCGAATGAAAGAGGAAGCTAGCCTCTGAATTCTAAATGAAATACCTCGGTCGTATGCATTAATTTTTGGGTCTTGAGGTATGGAAAATACCCGGTGAAGTATTTCTCTCACAGGGAAAGTATGTGGTAAAGCTGCTGGAAAGGTTTGGTATGACCAATTGTAAGTCCATGGTCACTCCAATGGAAATGAACTTCAAGAAGTTGTGTGGTACATCAACTGGAACTAATCTGGCGAATCCATCTGAGTATAGACAGTTGATTGGAACTCTGATATTCCTAGTGAGCACCTTCCCGGATATATTTTATACAGTAAACACATTGATTCATTTCATGACTAACCCCTTTCATGTGCATTGGATATTAGCTAAACATGTATTGAGGTGTTTTCATGGATCGATCACACTTGGTATAAGATACTCTGCTGGAGACATCCATCTTCATGGATTCACTGATGCAGACCGGGCAGGTAATTTTTCTAACAGAAAGAGTACATCTGGATGTTGCTTCAGGCTTGGTTCTGCCATGATATCTGGAATGAGTAGGAAGTAGAAGTCAGTTGCATTGAGCACCACAGAAGCAAAGTACATTGCTGCTAGCACAACAAGCTATGAAGCTTTATGGTTAAGGAAGCTATTTGGTGAGATCCTTGGTCAAGTTTTGGAAACTAATGTGATATACTATGACAAAAAAAGTGGGATTCATTTGGCAGAGAATCTTGTTTTTCACGACAAGTCCAAGCATATCGATATTCGATATCACTTCATATTTGACATGGTGCAAAGAGGCGTTGTGAGACTCCAACACATTGCGACTGATGATCAGACTACATATATTCTTACCAATGCTTTTCTAAAAGGAAAGTTCCTGGTTTTTAGAGAACAAATTGGACTGATGGATGTAGTCCCTCCCGATAAGGCGCAGCGTTGATTGAGAACACTGAGTACTCTTCCTACCTCGCTTGTCCTCTCGGGGTGAGGAATTGAGATAAAGGGATCCAAGGCTTGATGAAACTCTAGAGAATAGGGCATATTCCCTATCTATAACTCATGGGTATGTGTGTGATCCTTGACTGTTTTGAAAATTTGAGTATATTCTCCATCATTGAGTCTTTGCAGTATACCACAGTTGGCACCATACCCATGAGCAGGGCTTGTTGGGATTTTACCTACCCGTTTGGCCAATGGATTGAGGAGGCTTGGAGGCATGTGATCTTTACCACTTGGTAAGTTAGGTATCTCATCCAATATGGGTTATGATGTAGGTGTTCTACCACTTGAATTATGAGATTCATTGATACAGTAGGAAACAGGATTGGGTTGAGAATTCCCCCCTTTTATGATTTCGGGTTAAGGGTGAGCTCCCCAATGAGATTTAAAGGTTGGATATGTGCTCTTCTGTGAGATGATTTATCCTATTGCTAGATGCAGGTGGAAGATATCGCTCCATAATTCTTCTTCTTCTTCTTATATTTGAGAAATTTTTAGTAGATGGATTTGAGTCATGATGACACATTGATGCAAAGATCTACAAGCAGAGATTACATAGCAGAATTCTTTCTAGTTGAGTGGGAGTGTTAATTTTTGGCAACTAGAGTCAAATTCCACAATGGAAAGCTCAGATGATTAAAATAATAAGTTAACTAGATTTATCTTTTCGAGAGGATAAAAATAGGTCTACATATTGTCCTAATCGGTTAAACGGAAGTTAAGTTATGAATTATTTTATTATTTTATGAGTTGGTTAAATTGCATGTTGATCTAGTCAAAGCCCCAAGCGATCCCTCCTCAAGTTATAAATAGAAGTGACCTCAAGCTCATTTTCACACATTCGCTCATGAGATCATCTTCGTGTTGTTTTGGTTATTGGTCATATTTCTATTTTCTGGCTCGCACAAGTATGTCACAAGAGGTTTGCGCAGTAGATCAAGATCATAGGCAGAGGCACATTTTAGTCCTGGGTATTTTGGATCTAGGTCGTGGGTAGGATAACTTGAGGTAGTGAATTTTCTAGGCTTAGGCTGTGGGGAGAGATTTTTGTGGTCACATCTTAGCTAGTAAAGTCTCTTGCAGGCAGGCTTAAGGGCATAACCTAGTTTCTAGGTATTTAGGCCCTCAGTCGTGGGCATAGAACTCTGTGGTAGCAGCTCAGAGCTGATAAAATGGTGGGAAGGGCATGTTAAGGCCACAACTTTGTGATTTATTGAGCATATCATATTTTGTATCCTATCAGTTGCTCACGCGGTATCATCACTTATCCATCACGCAGTCACATCAACTTCAGATCAACTATTGACAGTTTTCTAGACTCAGATCTAGAAAGGGGAAGCTAAGATCATTTGGTATCATTGATCCATTGATTTGGTGTTTTTCTTATCTATATATCAGATCATATTATTATCTGCTATATTATTTTATTGGGTTCATTGAACTCTTTGAAGACAATCTATAGAAGAAAAATATTTGAAAGGGTTTCCCCCACAGTAGGGTTTTTCCCTGGTCTTGGACCAATTTTTGTGTCTCATTATTTTGATATTGTATTCTCTATCCTTGCGTACATTTTTATATATTTAGTTACAGTTTATGTTTATTTATATTGCATAGATCTGAATATATTGTTAATGAAAATATGACTTGGGCTTAAGTAATTGATACATCATAGAGAAAAATTGAAAAATTAACAAAACTTGTCTTACTGTTCAAAGCAGGATACAAATCCTTATTAAGTTAAAGGAAGAAAGGAGAAAACAAAAATAAAAGTTTTATATGCATCATAATCATATCAAGCACTTGTTGGACAAGAAATCTGCAGGTAAAAATAATTTTGGTGTGGGAGAGCTGGTATTGAAATGGGATAAATCCCATGAAGAGAATGGAAAACACACCAAATTTCAATCCCTCTTGATTATAACCTTTTTCTTTCATGGCAAGCTTGTCCACCATACTTATCATCTCCAATCCTTAGATGGGAAGATGGACTCTCTTCATGTTAATAATCAAGATCTTAGGCATTATTTTCAATACAAGCCTATGTTACTACCTATGTATATATTTCTTTCCTTATCCATTTTTTTGTTAATTTCATGTCTTGTACCTATCTTATTCATTTTTTTTTTGTTATTTTATGTAAATAAGACCTTGTGTGGAAGAATTTTGTTTGGTTCTAACCAATGTGGAAAAAATTTGGAAAGGATTTGTGGAATTCAATAATACTTGGTTAAATTTTTGTCCTTCTTTGCTTAGGTCTGATACCTTTAAGGTCAATGATGTCAGAATGGAAAATACAATACATTTCATTGTAAATATTAAGCATAAATGTGATGTAGAAATTACACCAATGGATTCAATCCGATCATATAATATACTAAAACAAGATACCGAATCCTTCTATAATATTTGCGGAAAATAAACACGATCGCACAATCACACCAAGTAAGAGAAAGAAGAAAATCAATTGCACAACACATATATTTTTCCCCGGGAAAGCTTTATGCTCAAAGCCCCTCTATATTTATTGTATAATCAATGAAGGAATCATGAAACAATACAATGCACTCTTCTCACAAGAGTCTGTTGCACTCTACCAACTGTCTCACACTGATCCGGACAAAATCAACCAACACTTAGCCAATTTCATTCCTCTTCTCACCTGCCTTGCTTGCGCAATTCTAAGAACACTTGATCCCCATTAATTATGAAATTCAACCTTTCAAAACTGCGCAATACATCATGGGAAATCATATGGTTGTCTAATTGCATGCTAGAAATTTACTAATAATACAACTGATAGATAACATCCCTTTAACCTCTATCTCAACTAGATTTTCATTAGAACTGACATGCATGCATCTATTAATAGTAAATCATCAGTCACTTGACATATCACTGCATGTGAATTAAATATGATTTAACTCACTTGACCTCTCACTAGTGCAACAATCAATTACAACTAGTTAGACTGACTTTAACTCACTTAATTGAGTTAACTGATTTCTCATGCATTAAACTAATACACTAACTACAACTTGAACTCTAAAACAAATAGAATCACTCTACATGCCTCACCAACCACCATCAACTCCAATTTCATGAGCTAATTGAGTCTATCACACTTAATTAACTATTACAAGTGATTATGAGATAATATTACAATTTATTGTCCAATTTAATTAAGGGAAAATTAAAATAGACACACATTTGTTGTTGACTTTTCAACATTCCCTCTCAACAAGAAAGGGATTATCAGCTACCCAGATCCTGCCTCTGTGGTATTCGAATTTTCTCTTGGTGAGTAGCTTTGTCAGTGTTATGGAAAAAGTTACCCGAAGGTCCTGGGTTGAAAGATATAATAGAGCAGGGGCATGTCATCACAAGAAGGACTCAAATTACCAAATTATATGCTTTAAACTAGAAAGTGAGGATTTGCAGATCTTACCCATTTATACTTCATTTGTAGTAGATATTGTAGGGTTCAAACCCCCTGCAAATCCTCGTGCTCCAAAACTTGCAAATTAGTGAAGAACAAGAAAAAAACCTAGTTGCACAACATATATGTCCTAGATGTTAGAAAATTAGCATACATTATCTTATAAAGATAACATGAAATAAACTAGTCAATATTATTAAGCATGTATAAGAGACATATAACACATGAAAATCAAGAACAGGATGGTACTTATTTTATTGATAACATGTACAAAAAATAATAGTGGAGAAATCACCTAAGATCTTCCACAGCCTTGAGCAAAACCGTCCTCCGGATTAGTACAACCCTAGCCTCACAAAGCTTCTTCCATAAATGGTGCACAAAGGATGTCACATAGAATGAGGGTGATCATCAAAAGGAAATAAGGGTTTCCTGAAACCTGTGAAGTGTAGGAGGCACATACGAAATATCAGACTTGATCAGGGCTATAACAGGCTATAATATCAATAATATTCTCTCTCTCCTCCCTTAGGCCATTCCCTTGAGGGGTATTTATACTTCCTCAAATTAGTTTTTTCAGTTGGGGAATAGTTAGGCCACAGGCTAGGGTAGTCAAGTTACAGGAAAAACTGTAAACCTCACCTCAATAATAGGGAAATTTTATATTTTTTACTATTCTAAATAGCATACATGGGTCAGCTATGGATGGACCCGCGTGTGCACGCGGAAAAAACTGGACAGAGTCACATATGGATTTTAAAATATTGTTTTTGAGAAATGTGACCAAGTCAAAATGGAAGCGTTGCCCAAGGCCAATGCATAATTCATCAAGTATATAGAGGTGAGAAATGGTGCTATAAAAAATGCCCCGTAATATATGAGGTCAAAAGGGTATATGATGGCCGAAATATATTATGTGCATAGAAAGAAACTTGTGAGGACTAGAGAGGACTTCACCAAATTTCAACCTGCCAAAAACCAGTGATAGAAGTTAGAAAGATAGCTCATGTCTGAGGCAGACATACCCATGCTTAGTGAAAGAAAAAAATTTCTGCATATGAAGTATGGAGCAAATCCAATATGTATACAAGTATAACTGAAATGTAAAGTACATAGTGAATCATTTGATCACTGCCCAGAAGTATAAGTCAAAATCATGTCCAAGTATCACATATAAAAGAATGATCAATGATGCTTCATAGATATCTAATCACTGAAGTCACAACTGAATCTCCAAGTACAATATCATAAGTAGTGCAAAAAATGGTACAACACACAAATTGGGTGCCAAGATATAAGATGTTGTTGTGATGAAACTACAACATATAAGGGTGGATGGTGTCACTGAAAGAAAATTGAAGGAGCTGTCAAAGTGAACCAAAGCATGTTGATGCAAACCCGAGGTCTTCACCGATCACCATGGCACAATTCTACAAAATGGGAATAAATGAGTTGAGGTCGACCATGTGAGAAATCATTTGATTATCGGTCATTGATGTATACCATTAACAAATGCGAGACAACCCACCGATAATGATAATAAGTGTCAATGTGCCCTAGTACAATCTAACAAGTGTGAATAAATGAGTTGAAGTTGAACACTTGAGAGAATCTATCAATCAGGAAACATTGATGTATTCTCACTGTCGATAGAAAATGATTCTACCACTGATGAGTACAAACCCTAAGGTACTAAAAAAAGGACTCTAGACCTTATTCCCAAAGAAATGAGTCAGAGTCAATGGAAAAATATCTGCTAGAAGGATGGCATTAAGGCATCGCACATCAGTCCAGTGCGAGTGTAACCCGTAGGCAAATATTTGGAAGGAATCAGAAGAATAAAAGTGAAGTAACCTACTCGAAGTATGTTCCCGACATGCAAAAAATGTAGCTAGCGCTCGACAGAAACCCTCTGAACCAACCAATAATGAAATCTGACAAAGAGGTGAGATATCCATCGATAAGGTCAAATGGAAATCAAGGTAATGCACGAATCCCAGGTGTGATAATGTAAGCTTAAGTCGAACACAAGGGAAACCACTCAGTCAAAGACCCATGATGTTGACCAAATTCTGATCACAAAGTCACCTATCAATGATGTAAATAGGGCTAGGGTGCGGCTCTAGGTTTACTCTCAAGGCAATATGTCGAAGTCAATAAGAGACAAACTTGCTAGCAATAAGTCAATTGAGACCTTCTCAAACCAGCACAAGCGAAGGTCCAAATAGATGATGTGATAGAACAAGATACTGAAAAAACTAGGATGGCCGACTAAAAAATGAGTCAAGAGACACCGTAGAAAGGTCGACTCAGGTTAACTTCCCTTGAATAAAAGCACAACTCATGTTGACTATGGCAGCGAATGATAAATTTGAATAATTTTTTTATGCAAGAGGCATAAGAAAACCCTCCATATGATTGGAGGAGATAACCAAATGGAGGAGTACTGACTCAATAACAAGGTTATGGATTCTCCTAAGTCAAAAACTAAAACCTTCCCAAATGGAGAAAATACTTATCTTTTTTGTGCTTTGTTCAAGGGCAACACAATTGAAACTGTAGCTACCATCAAATATGGAAGTATTGTCCCGTTCCCACTCTTTTTCAAATTTTCAAATTTTTTCTCTTTTTCATATTTCAAAGCCTGAAAAAAGAATAAAATAATTCCTATAGTACAATGGATAGAACAAGTTTCGGTAAATAGATGCACTATTTCCTAGGATAGGAGCGATCCTATGCTCAATGCAAGGTGTAGAAAAATGGTGAGTTACACTCAAAGGGATGTTCCATCCATGGGTAAAGGTTTCAAGTCACAAAGGCTAAGTGATTGCATGGTTAACTTGTACAAAAAGATATGGTCAAAAGAGGGCTTAAACATGAGCCCGAATGAAGCTGTCTAAAGGCCAAGATAAACAAGTAGTTAATACGAAATGTAGTAATACAACTCGACAATAATGGGAGCCTCTAAGGTAAATGGCTAGAATAAAGATAGCGAAGAAGAAGAAGAATGAAGCTTCAACTTATAGGTCATGGTGGCACTAAAGAGGACTCCCGAGCCTACACAAATTCCAGCATGTGTGAAAAATGCTAGTGAGGAACTAACTAGGAAGCCCATGTAAAGGATGGCTCTACCACCAAGTCATGATTTAAAAAATCAGTGAGTGAAGTTGGTCAAATAGTCATGACAAGATGGGGTCGACCCTATGGAAAGTGATCAGAATGGATGCTAGTATGTAGAAATGCAACGGAAAGTGAATTCCCTAACCTATATGCTAGTTTAGAATCAAATACTTGCCATGGTAGGTCAGCGGTCATGGATCCGAAGGAAAATTGAAAATATCTCAAATTCACCAGAATGTACCTGAAAATAACTTTTCCCAACACTTACAAGAAAAAAATTTAAATAGCCTTAATCAAATTCAAAACATAGACACAAATGAAATTTGTGAAAAAAATTCAAATTCTAGGCATAAATAAGCATTTTGACTCACATATTGGTCATTTGTGTAGCGCATAAGTGGAAAAAAGAGCTTTGGAGCAAAAAAACCTCTTCTTGCAAACGGAGCAACCAACCATCGAATCAACTCAAACCAGTTAGGTAAATCTTGTACTCATCTTGTTTATAAATTTCATTCCTATTTCAAGAAATTTTTTAGATTTTTGACCGTAGGAAATATATTTTTATTGAAACCCTTTGCGTATACGTGGGTTCGTCATGAGGAACTTGCATATAGACGCGACTGTGTCTGAATGAAGTCGCGTATGAGCAGAGAGGAATTAAAAAACTAATATCTAGTGGTTCAATCGATAAAATTGTCTAGGATGACTATCAGCTGGAGGGAAAAGGATCACAGTGCAATTGATAATGAAGTGATGGAGGGCCAACAATCATTAGATATACTTCAGAGTTGCAGTTTACTCAAATTTTTCAAAATTCCAAACATGAAAACCAATATTCGATTGCTCGAGATGTTGGTCAATCATTGGGAACCAGATGAATATTGTTTTATGATGGATCAAATGCCATTGAGAATATAGCTGGAAGGCATCTATTTTATCACTGGACTTTCCCAGAGGGGAGAAACAGTTGATTTGCATGGTAATCCCACTTGAGGGCTTAATTTAGATGACTATGTCCAGGTCTACTGTGTGGATGGTGCAAAGAAGGTGGGGAATCATATCCCAATAAATGATGTACGAGATGTTTACATGAAAATACTACTTTTCACAATTTGTAGAGTGGCAGGATCGATATCTCTACACCAGGCTTCACGCACTCATATGAGTCTAGCAGTGGACTATTTGACCCATATTTATGACTGGTGCACAGCCTTATTGGCTAACCTAAAGAAACAACTGACTTCCATCTGGTAGGTAAAGACAAAACACTTTGGATACGACACTATTCTGTTGACATTCTTCTTTGATAGAGTCCCAAAGCTTCAGCCCAAGATCATCTCTTTCATCAGCAGCCCAAGGGATCCGAGGATAGCCCGATGGGCAGACTTGATGAAGAGACTGGGGGGAAGTGAAGTTCCCCGAACCACATGGGATGATGAGTTCTTCCAGTGGTGGGCGGAATAGTTCATCTCAGTGGAGGATTATCCCTATGCTAGGATGGATTTTTGAGCAGATCCTAATTTGGTTCTTCCACCCAGAGCAACATGGGGTGCAATTAGTAAGATTGCACAATGATTTTTTAATTATGTGATTTTTTTTTTCAATTTATATGAAAAATGAAAAATGTTTTTGATAGGACAATATGACTTAAAAAATTTAATGATCATGATGTAGACATGGGACCGTTTAGACTAGAGGGCTACCCCAGACATAAGCACCACAGAGGCGAGGTGGATGACGCTGAAGACACAGGAAGGACCCTCCATTCCATCCAAAGAAACTTGAATAGTTTAACTCACCAAGTACCCATGTTAGCTATAGAGGACCTTCCTAAAAGGGAGGGTAGTGGGAGTACCACGAGGCTGGGTACATTTATTCCACTGTGTAGCTACTGCTATAGTGTTCTATCAGAACACAAATGTTGGGCAAGGTCCTCAGGGATAGATTTAGATTTGATCGGATGATTGTATTATTATTTTTTGATGACATACATGATTGATCATAAGCCCTAATTTTGTAGGACATGATGGTCCAATTTTGTATATTTTTAACACTCTGATCTATATATATATATATAGAAATTTTATATGATGTGATTGTCCTAGATTTACAATGATGAATGATGTTTTGATATTTTTAAAGTATTGAATGATTAATGTGCCAATCAAGTGCTTGATTAGCTAATGAGTCTACTAACCAATTATCAGATAGAGGAATATGAGTGAATGTAATAAATTGAAATGAAAATTTTAAAAAACGTACACTAAAAAATAATTAATGCAAAAATGGGTCTCTGACATGATAGGTGTTTTTTAATTGCAAAACCACCAGTTGTGAATCCAAGTAAACTACTAATGAATAAACACCAAGAGATATTGCCTCCGAGAGTAGGTCGACCACTACAATGTACTCTGCCACTTTATTCGAAGAAGGACCAATGCAGACACCTCTTGAAACTAACAACTGACTATATGGATAGTGAATTACCCAAGCCACGGAAGCCAGGTTCCAGGTATGTCTACTAGCACCATCGGCAAAGCCAAAATGACTCATCTCATCCAATAATACCTGCCAAAGTAGATCAAAATCATCAAATTCACACCAAAAATAAAAAAATAGACATGTAAAAAAATACAATATATACAACAAATAAAATGCTAGGCTGAAGCCTAGGCATAATAATTCTTCAAATAGAGCCCATTTCTGGGCTCCGCCAGCTCATTCCCATCAAAATAAACTAAGGCATAAGCTCCCTTTTTCAGGACCTTCTTGACGATGAAGGGGCCGTAACAAATGGATTTGAACTTTCCTGCCCCTAAGGCATCCTTCTCTTAGGCATAAACCAAGACAAGGTCATATTTAGAGAAAAACCTAGGCTTGACTTCCTTATTGTATTGAACCTTCACTCATTTCTTATGTGTCTCATTCATTGTAGCTACATCTCGGCGCTGCTCATCGAGATGTTCTAGATGGATAAGGCATTCTTCAAGACTAGAAGTGTCAGGAAGAAATTCAACTGCTAGCTTAAGGGAAGGAATTTCACATTCAATGGGAAATATAGATTCCAACCCATAAACTAGTTGAAACAGAGTGAAACTGATTGTAGTCTTTACAGACATCTGGTATGCCCAAAGTGCAGGGTACATCATGACGTGCCAATTGGATCTAGCTTTATCAATCATCCATAGAAGAATATTCTTCAAGGATTTGTTAACCGCTTCAACTTTCCCATTGGCTTGAGGATAATAAGGAGTTGAATGCTCCTGCTGAAACCCAAATTTGAGAGCCAATTCAGTCATCATAATGTTCTGAAAATGACTGCCATGGTCAGTGAAAATCTCTTTGGGGATACCAAAGCAAGAAATGACTTGATTAAATAAGAGCAAGGCTATTGTCTCACCATCACTCAAAAAAGTAGGCATAGCTTCAACCCACTTCGTAAAGTAGTCTACAGCTACAATAATTTACTTATGACCCTTAGCCAAAGGTGGGTTACAAGTAGTATAATCAATACCCCACTTAGTGAAAAAACCGACAGTGATGACAGGAAAGAGCGGAGCTAGATGAGCACGCATCTTCTGGGTATAAAATTGATAGGGATGACACTTTTTGACTGCCTCAACACAATATTTAAAAATCGAGGGCCAAAAGTATCCCGCACGCTAGATTTTTTGGGCTGTAGCAAGCCTAGATAAATGACCACCACAAGCTCCACTGTGTCAATCATTCAGCATAACCTCAACTTCTTCGAGAGTTAAGAAAATTCTAAGGATTGAATCGACCCCACGATGATATAGAGTGTCACCAATAATCAAATAAATTTTAGGTAAGTGACACAAATTTTGACACTCATCTTTTGAAAAAGCTAAGGGAAACTTCGCAGTTTGGAGATAAACTATGAGATCTCCATACCAAGGATCCTGTGAAGAAATGAGAAAAATAAGTTCATTAGGAAATTATTCTTCATAAAATGTCTCTTCTCCATAGGGCAACTCAGAAATCAACTCCGCAAATACGAAAGAATTATTTTATTTGGAAGACAAGGATTCAAGATCAAATTCTTGCAAAATAAAAATCCATCGATTTTATTTGCCCCCAATCACTCGCCTACTGAGAAAAATTTTAATGGATTAACTGTCGCCAAAACATAAGTTTTACGAAGGAGGATATAATGTCTGAGCCGTTGGACAACATGGACAATTGCTAAAGCTTGTTTCTCAATCGGAGAATACTGGAGTTTAGGACCCACCAAGCCTCGACTAAGGTAGTATACAACATGCTAGCAAAGAGCATCATCTTCCTAAACTAGAACCATACCTATGGTAGATCTTGCCACAACGAGATACAAGAAGAAATCCCTGCTATAATTAGGTGGACTCAGTAATGGAAAAGAGGTCAATGTTTTTTTCAAAGCATCGAACAAATGTTGAGAAAAGTCATCACAGAAAAATGGAACTCCTTTCTTTAACAACCTCATAAATCCCTTTGTAATCTCAGCATAATTCATGATAAATCTCTGTAAGAAATTGGCTTTGCCTTGTAGACTTTGAAGTTGAAGGATTGAAGACAGGGGAGGCAACTAAAGTATTGCCTCAACCTTCAAGGGATCTACCCGACCAGATGTGACAACGAAAACACACTTATTAGGGTTCAACCAAATTTTATGATACCGACATTGTTCAAAAAATTGATGAAGGTGTGAAGGATGATCAATCCTCTTGCGAGAACGAGCAGCTAAATCATCCAAATATGCCTCGATAATATGTTTGATGTTGTGGAAGGCATAGTACATGGCCCGATGAAACATAGCTCCATCATTTTTAAGGCCGAAAGGCATCTTCTTGTAAGAAAAGGTACTGAAGGGGAAAATAAAAGTAGTCTTATGCTGATCTTCAGGATGGATAGTGATTTGATTATATCCCAAGAAACTGTCCATGAAGAAGAAAATCTCATTGCCTGCACACTCATTGATAATCTGATCTATAAATGGTGTGGCATAATTATCATTAGGACATGCCTTATTCAAATCTTTGAAATCGATGCAGACTCAGATCGTTCCTTATTTCTTTTTCATAGGAACTAGATTCAAAACCCACTCAGTTAATGGAACGAGGTATATGAAACCTGCCTTTAGCAGCTTCTTAACCTCGGCTTTGATAGCTGCTATCTTCCTAGGGTTGACTAGATGAAGATTCTGCCAAATAGGCTTAGAATTTTTGTATGTCTTGATCTCATTCTAGATGATAGATGGATCTATACCAGGAATTTCCTCATAAGACCAAGCAAACACATCTCTAAATTCTCGAAAAATATCGGTCTAAGTTTGAATCTCTTCAGGGGAACATTCAGCTCCAATGAAGAAATTCTCAATAATGTTGGGATCTCTGGAGATGTTCACCTGGGTAGTAGTAGAAATGACAGCCATGTTCCCTTCAACAAATACCTGTAGAAATTATATACAAGATGCATGTATATATCTAGATTCTCTTGATCTAACACTATTTATCTTCTTGCTAAATATAGAATCCTTCCACTATTAATCTTTTGTGGAAATTTAAAAATCAATTGTAAACACATGAAGAAATAAAAACAATCACACATAACATAATTTTTTAACGGGAAAGCCTGAATCTAAAAACCCCAACTATCATATTATGTATGTCATGGAGATCGTATAACAATCTCATACAAAGCTTAATACATCAAACTCTAATCAATCGTCACACACTAATCAGAAGAAATCTGCAAATCCGTGCATTGATTTCTTGCCACTTGATAGCCTGCCTCCACTGCGTAATACCTGCTAAAGAAGACCCCTAAATGAATTCGAATCTGCCTTGCTTGCACTGTGAAATCCTCATTGGCAACTCCAATGTGTGTGTGGTGCAATCAATGCATCACTATAGTCACAATGGATAGTCCATATTGCCATTTCACCTATCTCTCCATTGGGTCTCCACTGGAACTGACATGCACTGTAGTTAACTGTTGTATTTGTTCAGTTGATTAATGAGTTATTATTTGTGAATTAAGTAAATAATTAATTCACTCCACTCTCACTAGTGTATCATTCAGTTAGACTAGATACAACTAGCTCAACTGAGTTTAACTCCATTAACTAAGTTAAACTGAATAACAACTCCATGAACTACTCTTCGAACTCTGTCATAACTTTTCCACTTCAATTCTAACTAATTCCTCCATGCATGAACCACCAGTAAACCCTAGGAATTGCGTAATTCCTTCAGCCCACTAATTTTCCAAATATGTATATTGAAATTAAGTGCTCCAAGAGAATATGTTGATGTTTATTGTCGGATTATTATTAAGAGCTAATAATACACGACACTTCTATTTTTAGATCAATGATCTATAAATAGTCTTCGCCCAATATTCTAAAAATAGAATTTCATCTATTTTTCCAACTTGACCAACCATCAACAAATATCATCCTGCAACTTATGAAATATGATCACCATGTCTAAAAATAGACTTACACCTAAAAATAGCCTGCGGGCCCACTTAGTGAAGGTGAGTGATTTTCACTAAGCTCATCATCTTGTTGAATCTCAACACTCCCTCTCAACAAGATAGGGATTATCCTTCACCCCGATCCTACCTCTATGGTATTCGAATTTGGTCCTGGTGAGCACCTTCGTCAGAATATCTGCATCCTGATCTTTCGTAGGAATATAATTAAGCAACATGATCTTCCGCTGCACACAATCTATGATATGATGATACCAGATATCAATATGTTTAGATATATCATGAAACACATGATTAATCGAGAGTTTAATGAAACTCTGATTATCACAATGTATCACTATAGGATCTAAATGTGAACCGAAAAAACTAACTAGGATCTTCCTCATCCAGATAGCCTCACATGTAGCTTGACTTGCTGCCATGTATTTTTCTTCTGTTGTACTGAGTGCCATGGATCTTTGTTTACTGTTGTACCAATAAATTGTTGTAGATCCGATACTGAAGATCCCTCTTGATGTGCTCTTTCTGTCCGTTGGGTTGCCTACCCAATCTGCATTCGTGAAGCCATGCAACTTCACCTCATCCGTCTGTCTGTACCATAAGCCATACTCAGATGTGCCCCTAAGATACCTCAGGACATGCTTTCCTGCCTTCCAAAAGAGCTTGGTAGGCTTAACCATCGCTTGTGAAAGCTGGTTCACCACATAGCATATGTCTCATCTTGTATTAACTAAATACATGAGCGAACCCACCAACTGTCGATAAATAGTGGCATCCACTACCTCTGTCGATGTACCATCCTCTTTCCTCCAATTTAAGGGAAGAGGAGTATCAATAGGCTTGTAGCCTTGCATGTGAAACTTCTCAAGTATCTCCCAAGCATACTTTCCTTGAGACACAAATAGTTCACCTTCCCACTGCCATATTTCCAATCCAAGGAAATAATGAAGGAGGCCCAAATCCTTCATCTCAAACTCCTTTGAAAGATCTGCCTTGCATGAGTGTATCAACTGCTCATCACCCGTTAGTATTAAATCATCAACATAAAGAACAAGGATTAAAATCTTACCCTCCACCACAATTTGCTATAGGTTTGCATTCGCCTCACTCTTGGTGAAGCCAAGTCCAGTGAAATAGCTGTCGATCCATGTGTACAAAGCACAAGGTGCTAACTTCAACCCATATAACACTCTTTTGAGCCTGCACACATGCGACTCACTGTTTAAGATCTCAAATCCTTCAGAATGCTCAATGTACACCTCTTATTCAATGATCCCATTAAGGAACACAGTCTTCACATCCATTTGATGAATGTGCCAACCCATATGTGCTGAGAGAGAAAGGATGGTCCTTATGGAAGAATACCCTGTGACAAGTGAAAATTTTTCTTCATAATCAATCCCCTCAATCTGTGAGAAGCCTCGGGCAACAAATTTTTCCTTATACTTCTTGACGCTCCCATCAGCAGCTTGCTTTACCTTGTAGATCCATCTTGATCCTACAACTGATTTACCCATCGAACTTGGAACAATCTCCCAAGCATTGTTTCTGACAATGGAGTCATACTCCTCCACCATGGCATCTATCCATGTGGGCTCCTGCATTGCTTCTTCAAAAGAAGATGGCTCTATCACGATACACTTTCTCATAAGAGCCATGTATCCAGTAAATCGATCAGGTGACTATC